>FIZR01023845.1:0-19393 GCA_900060175.1 Ferrisia virgata | reverse complement strand
CGTTGGGGGATTCCCTCACAAGATACCATATGTGTTATAAAATATGATATTGTTACCTGTATGGTATCATAAGAGGGAATCCCCGTCAAGGTCAACAGTAGTGGTGATGGTGTACTTTTTCTTTTTAAGCTATCCTTTGTGCACAGCATGTAGCATACCTTCCCCCTCTGCAAAAGCGTGGATTCCCTCACGATGATACCAAGTAAGGGTTTTAAGTATTATTTATCACTCGAGCATAAGTCAAGGCCTAAATTGAAACCTGATGGTTGATTGTGATTGCACCTTTGTTTGGAAATATTTTGCATAGCAATGAGAAAAATTTTCAATATACTGTATGAAAATTTCAGTATCCCTCAATCAGAGTTTGACAGCTGCTAAAAAAAATGGCTCAACGACAAATTAGTTCTGCAGTGGAATTCAGGAAACTTTTTCTAACCCAAAAGTCATCCGGAACATTCGACCAGGGTGCGACCAGTTCGAATGACCAATGGTACGACTAGTCTAGGGTAGGAATTTAAGAAATCCCCATTAAAACTTGAAAATAATTATTTTTTCCAAATGATTCTATGCCAGTGCCGAATAATTTGAATTTTAAAAAACGTTGCAATTCAAAATTACGTTATTATTGAATAATAATTTTCTACTTTTTTAAAGTTAGTTACGTTATAATCAATCAGAAGTAGCAAAGATGATCGTCGAGCAAGTTTCAACTTGCGTGAGCTCGCGTTGTTGAATATGAAAACGAGCACGTTGTGACGTCATCGTTCGCAGCCAATAATAGTAATGATAATTCGATTGAAATTTTCAACACTGTTCGTTCAGTTCGCGTTCAATTACGGACTGGTTTTTACTCGTAATTTTCCAGTGTTGGATATGGTTTCATCAAACTTACGAATTTATGTAATTCGTGCATAAGATGCATCGTATACAAATAGCCTTTAGTATTTATCGAAATGGTTAATTTGATTTTTATGCGTGTGCCTGTGTGTTTCAACACTATAAATATTACATTAGGTATTGACTATTCAGTGCTTGGATTTTTGTTGTTTTTTTTTTTTTTTTTGTGTGTGTGTTAAATAAGTCGATTATTTGCTTTGCTTTAGCGTCTAGTCAGTCTAGTCAATACCGCTAGTCAGAATATGCATTTCTACCGAAAAGATTTTACTCGCAGATCCGATCATGCGATTACGTATCGAGATGACGTGAGTATATATTTTCGTAGATTCGCTTTAATTCATCTTGCTTACTATAGATATTTGTGTAATATGTTTATTATGTATTTTGTGGTAGAATAATGCACCATTCGTTTTTATAAATATTATTTTGAAAAACTACGTAGTTTTCAATTTTTTGAACATGTACGTTACGTACATACTACGTAGAGATCGTAGAGAGTATTTAGTTGTTTGATAAATAATGTGTAATAAATACGAACGTGGTACGTGTACGACTACGTACGAAGTTGGTGTATTTATCGCATGTACAATTAAGCCTTTTATAATTATATTCGGAAATGAAAAAAATATCAATTTTTCAAAACCGCATCGGTATACCTTTTGATTTTATATTTTGTGCTTTTAATAAAAAAAAAAAAAAAATACACAGATGGCACGTGCTGCTTTGAATCACGAAAAGAAACTGCCATCGGATAGCGATATTGAAAAATACGCGCAAGATAATTTAAACATTCATAAAAAAGGAATCTTCAGGAAGAAATCGTCGGTTAGAGCGATGCTATCTTGGTCTAAGGTAAATTTCAATAGAATTGTACTTATATTTACTTATTTACTGTTGTACTGTGACGTATGTTTAATTTTTTCCTACTTCAACGTCTGATTTAGGATCCTATTAGAAAACCAATGCTAGTCTTGTCTGATAAATCGTTGAAGAAAGATGCTTGCGATTTGTTTAAATTGGTTCAATTCTATATGGGAGATCGTAAAGCTAAGATCGGTATGACTTTGAATAACGTTGCTTTGGAGATTTGCAGCATGGCCTATAATAAAGTACCTATACGAGATGAATTATATATTCAAATATGTCGACAAACGACTGAAAATCCGCGAAAGTAAGTTGCTGTTTATTTTGCTGCTAAAAATGAGCTTTTGAGGGTACGAAGAAATGGGAAAATTTAATTATCTTAATTTTTTTTTTTGTTTTTTTCCAGAGAAGGCCTAAGACGAGGTTGGGAACTGATGGCAATATGCTTAAATTTCTTTCCACCTTCTCCGAAATTCCAAGCGTATTTGGATAGTTACATGAACAGGTAGATAGATGATCGTACGAATGTTGCAGACAAATTTTTTTATATTTTTTTACTCGTGTTTTTTCCATCCGCAGACATAGAGATCCATCTTACGACTTCGCTGAAGTTGGAAAATGGCCTATACACGTTCAAGTCAGTCATTACGCTACCGTTTCTTGTAAACGACTCGAAAGAGGAGGAGTGAATGGTAAAAGACCGCCAAAGAAGCCTACCTTGGATGAGATCGATCAAGCTAGGGTGAGTTGAACGATACTCGATGATTTTTTGTCAAATATTTTCGCCTGCTTGGTTTTTATCTCGTGTGCAAAATTATTTCGATAAATTGTTTTGTCGCGCAGATTCAAATATTTCGTCCTAGTATGTTCGGCAGTACTTTGGATGAAATAATGAACTTGCAAAAGGAGCGTTTTCCTCACTACAGACTTCCGTGGCTACAGACCACGCTTTCCGAACAAATACTTCGCCTTCAAGGAACGCAGACTGAAGGAATATTTAGGTACGTATACTTTATTGTGGTATTTTCATCGTTATTTTTTTGTTTTTATATTTTTTTCTAAATCGCTTATATTTTCATTCCATTTTTTTGGTTTCTTTTCACTTACGTAGAGTTCCCGCCGATATGGACGAAGTAATGTCGTTAAAAACCCAACTCGACAGATGGGAAGTGCCGGATGAGATAACAGATGCTCATACGCCAGCATCGTTGTTAAAATTATGGTACAGAGAACTGTACGAGCCATTGATACCAGACTCGATGTACGAACAATGTGTCACATATCACGACGATCCTCAACGTATTTTAGCCTTAATCGAACAATTACCGGAGATCAATAAATTAGTTTTAGCGTATTTAGTCAACTTTTTACAAGTACGTGTCGTATCTTGTCGTTTGTGGTCATTTGATATCGAAAAATTCTACCATGTTTGTATAATTTTGTATGTTTTTAGATGTTTTCCAAACCAGAAATCGTACAAGTTACGAAAATGGATGCTAGTAATTTAGCGATGGTAATGGCTCCTAATTGTTTGCGATGTACATCGCAAGATCCTAGAGTTATATTCGATAATGCTCGAAAAGAAATGGCTTTAATGCGAACGTTAATACAACATATGGATACGAGATTTATCGAAGGAATTTTCTAATTCTAAGCGAAAGGGGGGAAAAAACAAATAACATACTTATGTAGTAAGTATTTTTAAACAGTTAAATATTTCGATGTTTTAAATTTCATTTTATGAAAAATTATACGATGAATTTTTTTTTTTTTTTTTTTGCTATCGTTATAGGTTTATAAGTTGCTGCTGAATAAAACTATACCAAAGGTTTTTATATTTATACATCTTAAGTATAGTAGAGTTTTTCATTTTTGCTTCTTTTTTTTTCTTTTCTTTTTTTATTTTTTTAAACGATTTCTTTTTTCTTTCTCTCTCTCTCTCTCTCTCTCTCTCTTTTTTTTTAGTTAACTTAATTTAGGATTACGTTACCATAACCCATTTCTGCCAATTATTAAGACATTTGTTAAATGATTTTTTTTCGAAACGTGAAGCTTTTTATATAAATACCTATGTGTCATTTTAAAACAAACTTACATGTTAGCTTTACAACGTTTTTTTTTTATAGTAGAAAACGAATTTTCTTTTTTTAGCTTCATTGTGGTCGAATGCATTTTTTTGATTTGATTTTTTTTTTTTTTTATCTACATATATCACTTTAGGAACAAGCCGTCATGATCGTTATCAATGTGTATTTAAATACGTAATGATTATGTATCTATTATAACTACTGATTTTGGATAAGAATTTGTATTACCATGAAATAAAACATAATTTGTAAACAGATGTTTATTATTATTAATGTAATGTCGGTGATCAAGAAGTGAGTCGAATATTGAACGAATTTCGATCAACATTATCTGAATAGTGAATTTTGACATGTTTATTAAATAAATTTCGAGATTTTCTAGATTGAAAAAAATAATTACAATTCAAATTTATGAAAAACAATAAATTCGGTAAGCAATGAGTATAGAAGTTACTTTTTTTTTTCTTTGTTTACATCACTGTTGATCCCGACTCAAATGCAAATTTATTTTGTATTACTCCGCATACTTTTATTCGAATGTGTTCGAGTTGTAAAGCTTCGTTTAATCAACATTTTAATATTTCTGATTCTACCCTTGTGGAAATTGTCATTAGAAATATTTTTTCAATTTATTTTATCACTTGTGACTATTTTTTTTTAGGTATTTCTGAAGGAACTATGTTTTTCCAAAAAGTAACTTGTTCGTTAACGTGAGTTTGTTTACCAGTATTCAAGGGATGGTGTGTTATTGACACTAGAACTGGTATTTAGATGCATGTTGATTGTTATACCTTGAAAATAGTAAGTGATGTATATCATTAGGTGGCGTATTTTCAAATTAAATTGATATCAGTCGTGGAATTAAGTATGTAATTAAAATTCGTTTGTGCAGCGTGTGAGAAGATATTCTTTTTCTCGTTTATGATTAATTGGTAGATCCCTCTTTGATGATGGTGATGTTGACTGGTTCGATAACACAATAGAAAATTTTCAAGCATCAAGCAAGATTCCATGTACTTACAATTCTGAGTTTCTGCAAGTATTCGTACTCGAAAGATAATTTCTTACTCATAAACGCAAAAGTATGTTAATGTGCGTTTTTAAGATCGTGTCTAATACGGCTGTGATTTTGAAAAGTAATCGTTCGAAATCTACTGCACAAATTACGTATTTTTTTACGTCATATCCGATTCGTTGACTATTGCTGTTCTACATTTGGATGATGATATTACCGAAAAAGAAATTTGTGTACGTGATTTCTTTAAATCAGCTGATTTTGATTGAATTACGTTGAATAACAGGCATATTGGAGGCGTTTAGAAAAAGATTACAGAACAGCAAAACGATCAATGATTTCAATTTATTAGAGTTATTACAAATTAAGTGTTCAGAAGATATTTTCGTGTGTAGAAATCAGGTTGTCGTATTATTTTTTTTTTCAAGCATATCTACACTTCTAGAATTCCGTTGTTTAGTAATTTTTAACTTCGCATCAATTTTCAGTACGTAGTTTCCTCATCTGTTGTATTGCGTATGTTTCGTACGTATGAATGATATTCTTTCATAAAATTTCGAATGGATTAAATTTTATAATTTTTGTAAACGTATACTTCTGATTCAATTCATTTAAGGTCAAACTAGTGTTTTAAATCGAATAAACATATAAACACATTATAAAGGAATTCCGGCCATCTTAGATTCATTTGATTTTTCCCTGTAAAACATAATTCCTTCACATTACTAAACTTTTACGACTAACTGAAGTTCATTTCGGTCTTTCAATGATAGAAATTTAATGACTTTCAAATAATTACAATTTTCACTATGTATTTTGTTATCTATTTTTGCCGGATATTTAAAAAACTCAAACCCAACGCTAAATTGACGTCACTGATTACTCCTAATTTTTCAAAATTTTTACTTTACGCAAGAACATACCAGCCAAACCGGCGTGTTCAAATTAGTCCAGTTCGGCGGATTATAAATATTACTGTACGTCCGATTTATAACAAAATTGTAGAATTAATTGATGGATCTAATTGTATGATTCGTTTAAAGAGAATGATGTAATGAAAAATGATCATAGCAATTTTACGAAATGATATTGAAGAAACGTACATAATGCTGGGATATACCTGAAATTGGAGAAAAAATGGAAAATTGAATTACTACTTTCAATTATTACGTTGACTGGTTAGCTTTGGTTAACTAATTTATCATAAATTGTAATACTAATTTTGGAAATTGAAAAGTTAAAGTTGAACATATTTACGAAGTAAATTATGGTAATTACAGTAATTAACGAATTCAATATCATTCACAGTTATGACGTCATGAAATTTCATATCAATATTCATCTTTCATTATTGTTTTGATCAAATTTTCAATTTTGATGTGCTTCAGATAATTTAGAATTATTTAGAGATGTAAATGTGATTGTATTGTTGGAAAAATATGATTGAATGATTTAATTCTTTATTTCCATTGTGAAAATGAACGATCTCGCAAAGTTAGAATATCTATCATTAGTTTCAAAAATCAGCATTGAATTGGGTAACCATTATGATTTAAATGACCAGGATTTAGGTGAGCTTTTTTTTCATACAAGAATTATTCAGATTTACTCGAACGAAATAATGAAACGTTATTTGATTTATTTGTGCAGCGAAATTCATCATTCATTTATCTAAAGATTGCGACAGTTTCGAGCAGTTCAAAACTAAACTGATAGAAAATGGCGCTGAATTTTCGGTTTGTGCATGCTTAAATTAAATTACGGTACGGATATATTTCTTTCATTACTTATGTACAAATTTTCTTGTCACAGGATTCGTTTATTGCTAATATATTGCGTATTATCCAACACATGAAACCGAAAATATCCCAACTCAATGGTATAGAGAGTAAACCTGAAAAACCCAAAGAAGAGAGTAGATCTAGAAGTAAAAGTAACGATAAGAATTCTATTGAGTTGGAAAAACCCAAGGATAAAATAAGAAAAAGAAGCAGAAGTAAGGAACCGGAAAAGCCTAAAGACAGATATAGGAGAAGAAGTCGAAGTCGTGAAAGGAAAAGAAGCAGAAGTCGCGAAAGAAGAAGAAGTAGAAGCAAAGAAAGAAGAAGAAGTAGAAGTACAGATAGAAGAAGAGTAAGAGGCAGAAGTAAGGAACCGGAAAAGCCTAAAGACAGATATAGGAGAAGAAGTCGAAGTCGTGAAAGGAAAAGAAGCAGAAGTCGCGAAAGAAGAAGAAGTAGAAGTACTGATAGAAGAAGAGAAAGAGGCAGAAACAGAGACGAATCATCTTCGGTGACTTCTGCAAGAAGCCCGAAGCGAAATCCAAGTCCTGATATGAGAATTAGAACGTTTGAAAGGCATCAGCTTGATTTACCTGGAGATGAACACAAAAATAATGTTAAAAAAGTGAAAAGAATTTCATCTCCTGAGAGATGGGAACTGAAACAGGTTTGAGTTTTGCACTTCTTTCTCATCAACGCTCACCTCAATATTTGGTACTTATGGTAAATGTATGTTCGCTTGGATTACAGATGTTGGCTGCAAATTGTATCGATAAAAGTGAACTTCCCGATTTCGACGAAGTGACTGGAATCTTACCGAAAGAGGACAGTGATGAAGAGGATGTCGAAATTGAAATTGTTGAAGAAGAGCCACCATTTTTACACGGACATGGTCGCAATATACATGAATTAAGTCCCGTAAGAGTTTATTTTCTTAATATTTTGCGTGTTTTATGACTATCCATAACAACATTAGTATTTTATTGGAAATTTTGAAGTTGTATTCTTGTATGTAGGTTCGTATTGTCAAAAATCCAGACGGATCTTTAGCGCAAGCTGCCATGATGCAAAGCGCTCTAGCCAAAGAACGTAGAGAGCAAAAAATGATTGCGAGAGAACAAGAAGTTGATTCGGCTCCAACTAATTCAAATAAAAACTGGATCGATCCTTTGCCCGAACGTAAGTAATGTTTCGTTTGACTTGAATTTTATTGTAAAATTATTATCTCAAATGGACGTTTGAATTTATTTATAGCGGAAAATAGGAATACCATAGGAACATCTCGAGGAATTGGAATTAGTTCTCAAGAAATACCCGAATGGAAAAAACACGTAATAGGTGGGAAAAAGAGCTCTTTTGGAAAGAAAACAAATCTGACGATTTTAGAACAACGTCAGAGTCTTCCAATTTACAAATTAAAGGATGATTTAATCAAGGTGCAGTACACCAATTTGGTTTACAATATCCGCATTTTTATTGTGAACGACATTGTGTGTTTCAATATGAACATTCTTTCTTTGACCAGGCTGTATCAGAGAATCAAATTTTAATTGTTATTGGTGAAACTGGTTCGGGTAAGACCACTCAAATCACTCAATACTTAGCCGAAGCTGGATTTACATCTCGAGGTAAAATCGGATGCACTCAGCCAAGAAGAGTGGCCGCTATGTCGGTCGCTAAAAGAGTAGCCGAAGAATTTGGTTGTAGATTGGGACAAGAGGTTGGTTACACGATTCGTTTCGAAGATTGTACTAGTCAAGAAACAATAATCAAGTGAGTATTTATTGATCAATAATTAGAACGTTGAAAGCATTTACATAATTATGTTTTTTATTTATAGATACATGACAGACGGTATGCTTCTTCGAGAATGTTTGGTGGATTTAGACTTATCAAATTACGCCGTAATTATGTTGGATGAAGCTCATGAAAGAACCATTCATACGGATGTATTGTTCGGTAAATATCTTTTCAGTTGATTCAGGCATTAAATTTTTATTTGATGAAACTGATGTTTTACTTTTTTTTTTACAGGTTTGCTTAAACAAGCTGTGCAAAGAAGGCCCGAATTAAAACTTATTGTTACTTCAGCAACCTTGGATTCTATGAAATTCAGTCAGTACTTTTTTAAAGCGCCGATTTTTACAATCCCTGGTCGTACTTTCCCAGTAGACGTGCTTTATACGAAAGAACCGGAGACTGATTATTTAGATGCTTCTCTAATCACGGTAATGCAAATACATTTGAGAGAACCACCTGGTGATATATTGTTGTTTTTAACTGGTCAAGAAGAAATCGACACTGCTTGTGAGATTTTATACGAAAGAATGAAAAAACTTGGGCCCGATGTGCCTGATCTGATCATCTTACCTGTGTATTCGGCTTTACCTAGCGAAATGCAAACTCGTATTTTCGAAGCTGCACCACCTGGCTCACGAAAAGTACGTGTGATACGGATGAATGGGGGTTTTCAATAAGATATTCTTGCTGATCTGGTTTGGTTTTCAGGTCGTAATAGCCACAAATATTGCGGAAACATCTTTAACGATTGACGGAATTTTCTATGTGGTGGATCCTGGATTTGTTAAGCAAAAAGTTTACAACAGTAAAAGCGGAATGGATTCTTTAGTCGTTACACCTATATCTCAAGCTCAAGCTAAACAGAGAGCCGGACGTGCTGGTCGTACCGGTCCCGGAAAATGTTACAGATTGTATACAGAACGTGCCTACCGTGATGAGATGTTACCCACTCCGGTGCCTGAAATTCAAAGAACTAATTTAGCTACAACGGTAATTTTTATTTTGCCATTGAAAACGTTGGAAATATTTTACATCTTGTAAAAAAATAGTTGAAACCATTTTTAATTTGTAGGTTTTGCAATTGAAAACCATGGGAATTAATGATCTATTAAATTTCGATTTTATGGATGCACCTCCAGTTGACAGTTTAATCGAAGCTTTAGGACAGCTGCATTCACTTAGTGCACTCGACAATGAAGGTTTACTTACTCGTTTAGGACGTAGAGTGAGTAGATAATCTATTAACTAATATGTTGCATTAATGTATTAAGTACTATGTAGTAAACTGCGATGAATTTTTCAGATGGCTGAATTTCCTTTGGAACCTAATTTAGCGAAGATGTTGATTATGTCGTTAAATTTACAATGCTCCGACGAAGTATTAACTATTGTATCTATGCTTTCTGTACAAAATGTATTTTATAGACCGAAAGATAAACAAGCTTTGGCCGATGCGAAAAAAGCTAAATTTAATCAAGTCGAAGGTGATCATTTGACATTATTAGCCGTATTCAATTCTTGGAAGAATAATAAATTCAGTAACGCTTGGTGTTATGAGAACTTTGTTCAAATTAGAACCTTGAAAAGAGCGCAAGATGTTAGAAAGCAATTATTAGGCATAATGGACAGGTAAAATTCAACATTTACTTTAGCAGGTACAGATTACTTAGATTATTTATGCACCGATGTTGTATTTAATGCTTGATTTTAGGCATAAATTGGACGTAGTTCCAGCTGAAAAAAATACTGTTTTAATTCAAAAAGCTATATGCTCCGGATTCTTCCGTAATGCGGCTAAAAAAGATCCCCAAGAAGGATATAGGACATTAGTCGATAGTCAAGTTGTATACATTCATCCTAGTTCGGCATTATTCAATAGACAACCCGAATGGTAATTAAATAATTATTGGTAATTATTGTTTAAAGAATTTGTAAAAACATTGTATTTGTTTTGTTACGCAGGGTTGTTTATCACGAACTCATTCAAACTACGAAGGAATACATGCACGAAGTTACTGCTATTGATCCGAAATGGCTTGTTGAATTTGCCCCAGCGTTCTTCAGATTCAGTGATCCCACGAAGTTGAGTAAATTTAAAAAGAATCAACGCCTCGAACCATTATATAATAAATACGAAGAACCTAATGCTTGGAGAATTTCACGTGTCAGAAGAAGACGAAATTAACCTGATCGAGTCGATTATTCTTTGGAAATGAATAGAATTATATTACTTTTGTTTTTCTATGAGCAGAAATAAATGGTGTTTTGCATTGTTGATCGGAAACCTCTGAATAAAATGAAGAAAGGCGAATTTCGAGAAGAACTTTGATGGTCGTAGTGAATTATGGAATTTTTAATATGATGAATTGATAATCTTGTTTCTGTATAGCTGTTCCTTTTTCTATTTTATGTGGAAATAAATTGTAACTGTTAATTTACTGATATGTTGTTCGTTCATTTGTATTTTTGTTAATTGAATCAAGATGTGCAAATAATTAACTGGACTCTGGAATATTATTTGTTAATTATTTTTTGAAGCAAATCAGTTTATTTTAAAATAAAAAAAATTCTCGCGTATTTCTCTGTGACATTAATAATAGGGCAATTTTGTTTACCTACTTTTTGTGAACAACATATGCGCAAATTAATATGTGGTAATTATGTACACAATCGCGCCAAAATATTTCAAAATAAATAATTTTACTCTTGTTCAGAACTGATTTCGCGATTTTTTAGATTATTATCATTTAAGCATTTGAAATTTACGATATTTTGATTAATAATTAATTCTAGCGTGTAAGTTGAAAAATAATCAGCCATAATGTGGGATAAAATCACATTGGGCTTCGATGCCGAAGAAGAAACTGTAAATTTCGGGTGCCGGAAAATGGCAGTCTGCGATTCAGCCGTATACGAAACCAATACTCTGGCTATATTCTCGAGCGACGTAAGTCTATTTCTATTTCAAAAATTGTTATGAGAAAGTTCAATTTGAAGTCTTATTATCGATTGTAACAGGAAGAAGATCCTAAGGATAGAATTCCACAAGTTACATGTACAAGTTATTCAAGTTCTGACAGCGGAATAATCGTGACCATTGATGAAACACTCGCTGTATTCAATACCAGCGGCGATGAAATGAAAAATAAATATACTTTCAATTCCATTATAGATTGTTTTGCTGTTACAACCTCCAGATCTTTAGCATTTATCGCCTTGAGCAATGGTGATCTGCATTGTTTACTTTTAACATCGAACAGAAATCCAGTCTTTTTGAAGTAGGTTGTAATTTTTTGGAGGAAATGAAGTTCTAGGCGATTTTAAAAGCTACGTTTTTTGTTTTAGAAACATTCCAGGAAAATTGAATGAAAAAACATTCACAAATATTTTTGTTAGAGAAAATAACGCTAGTTGTGATTTAATTTTGACATCTTGTAGAGGATCTATCAATCAGTAAGTACTGAATACTTGCAGCTTGTCGAACACTATTACGTTAAGTGTTTATTGTGTAGAATTAAGAACCTGAATATCGACGAATTGCTTCAAATATTTATATCTTCAACTCCTGAAAATATCGTTAAATTTACGGATACTCTGGTCGTAGAAGAGAACCTGTTACGTGATGATTTACATGAAAATTTTCAAGTAAGACCGCTTGCAATTTTTTTGATGAATTGTTTAGTGCTTTATTTATTTTCATTCCAACGTTTTACAGATTGTGCTATCTTACGAATATTACAAGTATACTGATCGTCGTATGTTAATTATTTGCGAATATGATACAAGGCAAGAATTGCTGGTATTTTCTGAAAAAAATGAACTCTTACATTCTCTGTTCTTACCATCGGAATGTAAATTGAAGAAAATACAAATGAATACAGACGCGAAGTATAAAGTTTTATGAAATTATGGTTCCAATGTAAAAAAAAATTTATACTTACAAACTCGATTCACCATAGGATAATTTATGGACTCACCGATGCCGGTTCTTTATTGGTCATTTGTGCTGATACGTTTCAACCAATTTTGCATCAACACGACTTGAATATTTCAGATTTTGAAATCGTTAGTGAAGAAGATAACAGCCTTTTGGTGTTGAGAAATGATCCGCACCTGTTGCAATTGCTTTCCATGCCAGGTTAGTAAACGTGTATAGATTCTAATCGTGAAAAGTTCTCTGGTTAATAAATCCATCGTTTAACCAGGTTTTCAGCCTAAATTTCAACTTGAAGTGAACCTTGTATCGTTTTTGGCAAGAAATCAGTCATCTTTAGATGATTTATTGTACCTAGAAGGGCAACGAAAAGATGACCAAACGTTGAGCTCAATTCACTTGAAGCTCGTTAGTGAAAGTCAACCAGAATATAGGTGAGTTATTTTTGTTGAAAATTTCATTTTTTCCCTGCATCGTATTTCGTTGAACTTTAAATTCGTTTAGATTGGAACGAATTTTGCGTCGAGGAAAATTCGAAGAAGCCGAACAGTTCGCTAGATCATTCAACTTGGATATTGAAATCGTGTACAAAGCTCATTTAAGGACATTATCTAATGATATTCAACCCTGGTCTAGTGGTAAAGTATCTCTTGAGGAGAGTAGCGCCAAGTTTAAAGATTTATTGAAGAAAGTCAAGGTATTCAATATGTTACGTTACGAGTTGAAAAAATGAACGGAAATAATTGTGGAATTTTTCGCAGGATATTGAATTCGTAGCTCAGTGCGCCGTCAATGCAATTTCTTCCGATTACTCTTTAATGAAAGAGATTTTAAATTATGCTGAAAATCGTATACGAATTCATCTTAGAGATAAAGTAAATTTTTAATTGAAACGTATTTAAAATTACATGAAGAATTTTCTTAAACATTAAATGTTGTATTTATAGCGTGAAAAAGTGACTAAAACTTTACAAGATCTTTACAATCAAATACGTTACGTTTTGCTCAGACTTAACACTTTTTTGGCCATCTCGGATCAAAATTTCACTGCCGAAAAATGGTTGTTTTTTTATAAAGTCAATCTGATAGAAGAATGTCAATCGCTTCTAAGACAAGTTGGTATCTTTGTTGCAAAATTCTTAGCTTGGTTGGTTTTGATACATTTCTAATGGCATTAATTTTGCGATTTTAGGAATCTTTAAATCAAGTGATTCTAATCTGGAGTCGACACGTTCACCAGTTACGCGATCAGTTAACTTATGAACAGGCTGTGTATTTTCTTAAAGCGATCCCTTCGTCGACCAATATCAAAGATGTACTTCGCTGGTTACGTATATTTTTATCAGATTGTTTTGTCTTGTTTCCAAAAATGTTGAAAAATGTTGTCAATTGGTGTAAAGAGAAAGTCAAGTGAGTGGATTTTTAAAAAATCTAAAAACTAGTGAAAAAGCTTTATAGTATTTTTCTAATTGGATTTTTTCCATAGCGTGATGGAACTTCATGGACAACAAGATTGGCCCGAAAGTGGAGTAGTGTTTTTGAAAGAGCTGTTGAAAATTATTCGAAAAAATGTACTCCCCTGTAAAATTTCTTCGGAAAATATTATCCAATCCGAGTACGGTGGCGAGTCCCCCATCAAGGAAATCCTTTCATAT
Organism: Ferrisia virgata; assembly: GCA_900060175.1. Taxonomy (NCBI): domain Eukaryota; kingdom Metazoa; phylum Arthropoda; class Insecta; order Hemiptera; family Pseudococcidae; genus Ferrisia; species Ferrisia virgata. The sequence goes on along the minus strand of FIZR01023845.1, from coordinate 5,360 downwards.
ATAAAAATACTCACCGAGATTACGATTATTAAAAAGAACCACGGTATTTTGGTTACAATTGCCGAATACACTCAGGTACTGGGACGAGATACCAATGACTTGAAATTATTCAATATGAATTAAATTTTGAAATGGAAATAAAATTAGTTATTTTCGTAGGATAACGATCAAGAAATAATATTCACAATTTTAGATAAAATACCCCTGGAAGAATTGCATTCGTTCGTAAACGGATTTTTAGCTCAGTTAATTTTAGAGAAAAATTTGCACGCAGATGTGATAATTTCCGAGTATATTCAAGTAAATTATACTTACACTGGTTTGTTTTAAGACCCTCTCATGTTAGTATAATTTTAAATTATTCATATCTGTTTCAGTGTCTTGTCGAAGGATCAGTAAACTGGTGGTATTGGGAAGAAGCTCCGTGGGAAGGAAGAGTAGCTGTTTTAATTAATTGTATATCAAGTGTCGAGGTTCGTAATCGATAATTTTATCGCAGGAACCATCAAATTTTTTGTATCGTGTGAATTTTTAATTTTTTTCATTTTAGGAGAAACTAAAATGTGTATTGTGCGTTTTGAAATACTCTCCTGTGCCTTGGAGCTCAATAGTGAGCAATATTTGCGACGAAGCTCTGAAGTATAAAAGTCCTCTTACCAAATTAGTAAACGAGCAGAAGAAATTAGTCAACTGTAAATTAATATTGAAGAAATATGATCTAAAGGACAACGTGCTCACTAAATCACACGTCAGTTGGATGCGTTATTTACAAATTTTTCGTATTTCTTTTTTTTTTAATTTTATGCTTAATTTTGCGCAGGTCAATCGAATCATACTGTTCATATTTTCACAAGCTCGTGATTCAATGCTCGAAGATTCTTTACAAATTGCCAATACCTTTGATTTTGAAATGTGTACCGAAGTTTATAAACTCTACGTTCAATATTTAATCGAAAAAGGGTAATTTTATAGCCGATAAAGACGATGGCTGCCATTTCAATTATCGTTAATGTTCACTTTTTTTTCGACAGCGATTTTAACCAGCTGCAGACGTTTCTAGATGACGATAATTTATCTTTAAAAATAGTCGTCAAATGTTGCGAAAAAATCGTCTTACGGACGCATTGCCTTTCCAAGGCAAAATGCTTTCGTAACGAATACGAAAATCATATCGAAATCATAGATTCTGTCAATGCAAAGTTATCGCGAGCTCTTCAGAAGCTGCAAGCAAACGGCGAGTGTATTAATTCGATTGTGACCGTTGGTATTTGTAAACAATTGAAATGCGTTCATTATCTTAAAGTTAGTAAGATTTTCATTATAGATTGTACAAAAACGATATCTCTTTTTAGTCGATACGTGGATATAAATTTTTAATATATTATTTACCTTTTATATAGACTCATTACGACTGGGATAATGTTGGAGATGATTTCAAGCTATCGCAACAGCATAAAATTTTGGATTATTGTTTAAAATCTTTATTAAAAAGTAATTACCTATGAATCGAAGTGAACGTATTTCGTTAAATTTATAATTTAAAAAATTTATCACGCAGATATGTCTCGAGAACCGAAATACATCGAGAAAGAGGCTCTCAAATTGACCGACTTGAGTACCTACTTCGAGTACACGAAGGAAGAAATCTTCATCAGATTTATCGAACTATCAACCGAACAAAATGAAATTTCCGTCGCAATGCACCTTGCGAGGTATCCGCTCAAAGTGCTTAATTATTTCAAAATGCTATTCTTACTGCACATCGTGTTCGAATTAATAAATTCGGTTTCGCAGATGGCTCCTGAAGGAAAACGAATTCACCGCTAATATCGCCAAACAATTGATCAACTTAGCTTCCACGATTCTTCAACATTGCTTCGAGAGTAATGAAAAACCGTCTAATAATTCGGCTTTCATTATACATAAGTTGATTGTATCCGGATTAAATACCTGCCCACCGGAATGGCTCAGTAAAGGGTTAGAAATTAGCAATTGGTGCAAATTGACTGTGCAGTCTTCGAGTGAGCTGACATCGGAATCTGTACCGGATACGATGAATTATACAAACAGTATGAGCTTCAGTAGTACCAAAGCTTTGCTGGCGGTTTACAATGTGTTTTTGTGTGAGTATGTCCAGTGTTTGAATTTGTATTTTGCTCTCTGCAAACTCCCGACCAATTATTTTATCAGTGGCTTACTTACGCCGGGTAGAAAATCTCACCTTTTTAGCCTGATTTTTTGTATCATATTATCAATGAAAACCAGGCTGTTGCGGTCTATCGACACACGGTGGATGAGGGGCGGCGGCATATCAACAAAATTCGTTTTTGGGTCCTAGAAGACACAGACCATTACGACATTTTTGGCTATGTTAGATACATATTTTTACTTCATTTCTTTCGCTCGAAATTAAAAATTATTTGCTCGACTGGATACCAACCAAAATCGATCAAATTTGGGAAATAGGCTTAGATTGAAAGCGGATTTGATATTCTGGAGTGGGGTTGACCTTGGTTCAAAATTCAATTATGCCCAAATTTAGGGGAGGGGTGTTCTCAGGGGTTAAAATCATAAAAAATGTTCCTTTTTAAGGTGATGGATAGATGATCTAAAGTTTATATAACGTACCCAAAAATCAGCCTCTTAGGTCAATTGGCGAGAGGGGTATGAGGGGTTTTCGTTGTTTAATTTTGAAAAAGGGCTGTTCCTCCTGTACCTCTCCTTTAAACATGGAGCTCCCAAATCAATGCAAATTCAAGAAACAGTGGCGTCAATGTACCTACCAATTTAGTTGCACTGGGGACTTTGCCCCCCTCCCCCACCCCGTAATATGGATAGAGATAGGTAAAAATTGTAGGAGAGGCTGAAGCCCTCTACCATTATTGCAAAAAAAAGGATACATTAAAATGACCTAAACGAAAAATTTATAAAATTTTGAAGATGAGAAATGGAAAATGAGCGAATTTGACTGTTTATACTTGGAAATTTGAATTCCAAATACGCGCGCCTCGTTTACATTTATACAATTGCCTTTGCATGTATTCGCAGTTTTTTTCCAGTTTCGGAGTGTTTGAACCCCCCCCCCCCCCCCCCGCGCATACAACCCTGCCACTAAATTGTTCTAGAAAGTTGAAATTTGGTATACAGATTTAGTGTAGATCATTAATGTACCTTTTGGGAGGTTTCAACTTTTCAGCCCCATTGCTCCTCCTCCCTCTCCTTACAACCCCGAAAAAATGGGTTTGGGCACGATTTTATTTATTAGATTGATTTTCTATGTCATATTGTTAATGAAAGCCAGGCTATTACTGTCTATCGACCAGCAGCATTTCATGAAGGGAGGGATTTCAACAAATCCCGTTTTAGGGTCCCAGAACACCATTGCGGTCATTTTTGGTTACGTCGGATATTTATTTTTGTTTTTTGTTTTTTTTTCTTCTACAAAATCGAAAAATTATTTTCTTATCTCGACACGCATTAAAGTCGATCAAATTTGGGAAATAGACTTCGATTGGCCTACCATTTGATATTCTGGAGTGGGGGTAACTTCGGGTCAAAATTCAGTTGTGCTCAAATTTTGGAAAAGGCGTGCTGAGGGGATGAAATAACAAAAATTGTTCCTTTTGAACCAATCAATAGAGGATTCACAGTTGTAAAACATACTCGGAAATCAGCCTCCTAGATCAATTAGTAGGGGAAATATGAGCGTCCCCTTCTTTTTTGACCCTGAAAAAGAGCTGCTTCTCTTCTATTTCACCACCAAATTGAACTAGGAAGTTGAAATTTGGTATGTAGACTTAATAGGGGCCATAAACTTTTCGGACCCATTGCGCCCTCTCACAGCCCATGAAGTACATTCCTCCTTGCATACCTCCCTCCAACATGAGCTAAGAAGTTGAAATTTGGTGTGTAGTAGGATGTTAAATGTGGCTTTTAGGTTAAACTTTATTACACCCCCTCATAACCCCTCGATTATTCTTATTTTTTGAACTTGTTCCTCACGTATCTCCCTCCCCTCCCCCTCCCATTTTGCTAGGAAGTTGAAATTTTGTATGTAGATTTTGGTAGGGGGGTCTGAGATGTGCTTCTTTGGGGGTTTTTATTTTTCAGCCTCGTTGCATCTACTGACAACCGAGAAAAATTTGTTATTTTGTTGGATTTTCTTATTTTTTGAGTGTATTCCTTGCATCTCCCCCCCCTCAACGAATCAGACGGCGGACCTAAAATTTGGTACATATGTTGATTTAGTGTAGGTTTTAAATTTGCCTTTTGGTAGTCTCATCGCACCCCCTACCCTTACCAGCGATTAGGAAAAAGCATCGCTTTACGATGATTTTTTTCAATTCGCAAAATCATTTTTGACTTTAAAAATACTCGTTGTTTGAAATAAAATTTGAATTTTTTATTTAAAAAACAAAAGTATCGTTTTGCAGTACTTTTTCAGCCAGCATTGCTGATAGGATGGGTTCGAAGGAGCTGATAAGTCAAAACCCTTAAAAGGCACATCTAGGATCCCTACTAAATATGTATGCATGCATATGTAGATGTACCTAATTTCAAGTTCCTAGCTCAATTTGGAGGGGAATTATGGGAGAAACAAACTCAAAAAATAAGAAAAAAACGATAAAAAAACAAATTTTAGAACTGTGTGGGGGTGAAACGGGGCTGAGCACATCTAGGGCCCCTACTATGCGTACCTATCTAATTTAAAGTTCCTAGTAGAATTTGGAGGGGAGTCATGCGAGGAACAAGCTCAAAAAACTCCAAAAATGAAAAAAAAAAATATCAAAAAACCATTTTGGGGAGGAGGTGTAGGGGGATGTAATGATGCTAAAAAGTTGGAACCTTCAAAAAACACCAAGGCCCCAACTGAATGTACATACCAAATTTCAACTTTCTAGCTCAATTTGGTGAAGAGATAGGGGAAGAACCTCCCTTTTTTAGGGTCCAAAAAGGGAGTGAGAGGCTGATTTTCGGATATGCTATACAACATTTGATTCTCTATGAATTAGCTTCAAAAGGGGGAAATTTTTTGTTTTTGACCCCTCAGTACCACCTCCCCCAAAATGGGGCACAACTGAATTTTGACTCAAGTTTATTCCCACTCATATATACATATGTAATCTGCCCTCCAAATTGAGTCGTCCTCTAAAACATGAACGATTTCAAATTAGACCTGAAGAGAAGACTGAAATACTGGTCAATTGGGGAAAAAAACATCGTAGAATAAAAAAGAGAGGACTGGGAAATTTTTTCTTCAACAGTGGGGGAGCGTAGGGGTACAGGTAGATATTGGAGTGATTAGGTGAAACCCTCAAAAGACACTTCCAAGGCCTTAGACTAAATCTGCAGAACAAATT
>FIZR01023841.1:0-62003 GCA_900060175.1 Ferrisia virgata | reverse complement strand
TTTTTTTTTTTTTTTTTTTTTTTTTTTTTTTTTTTTTTTTTTTTTTTTAAATCATCATTCTCCTCGTCCCCAAGTCTTCTTCTAACGTTTCAAACCCTAGAGTTTTGTTTTACGACGAATTAAACCAAATTTAAAACTGAAACTTATAGCGAGTATGTGTATACTTATCGAGAGTGTAGGAAGTTGGTTCACACGCCTTTATCGGTGCTGGTTATCGAGACGAGACCGACATACTTAATACATAAGTATTCGTATCGTATCGTATTGTACATGAAGCAAACGTACGTACGGTACTGAAATATAATTTTGTATTACGAAAGTTCAAACTTTTGACCAGATACTCCAATATGAAAGAATTGTTATCGAACGTAAGCCATAAGTTTAACACGATCAAAGAAGAAAAGATGAGAATCAAAATATTTTCAATTGGAATATTTGTTGGCGGCCTGATTCCCCCCCCCCCATACATGAGGCAGAAAAACTTGAAAATTTTCTATATTTATGCTAATTTTTTTTTCTAGCGCCTTCTGAAAAGGTACCTTTCTGATTTCAAAGGTTTATTTTTTCAAAATTTCAGATCCAAAAAATAGTACATTAGAAAAAATGGAAACCTTCTTCTTCGAGCCTTTCCTGGCTGGGTTTTTGTATCGAAAGTTTGTACGAAGTGTAATTTAACAAATAGACAGGACACCTTCTTTTAGTGATATCGATAACGAAGTAAAATATTTCAATTGCATAAATTTTAAGACCATTTGGTACGCCTCTATTTCGGTACTACAGAGTGATTCGATATACAGATATTTTAACAATATTTCATCAGTTGGTAGAACTGACTGAGACAAGCAAAAAAGGTTATGCACAAAATGGTGAATCTTTTCATGGAAGGTAATTAGTTGTACTTGAAAGTGTACCATGGTAGTAAAACTAACGTTGTAAAAATTAAACCGATTGAACCAATGATCTTTCTAATGGAAATTTTCATATGCATCAATTTGCCAAAAAAAAAAAATCGGGAAACCCACAAAAAGTATGTCAAAGAACAATAAAAATTATCAAAAATAATCCTAAAGATTAAAATTATTCAAAAAAGAATAAATAAAACATGAAATTTCTAATAAAAAAAAATAAATAAAAAAAATACTAAAGAAATTGTTGAAAGAATGGTAAAAAATGCTCCTGCGCTTAATGGTAAGAGCATATTTTTTTTAATCAGTGTACCTACTTGTGAAGGTGCAATATTAAACATATCCAAAATCATCAAAAACCCTGCAGCCCTTTTTGAATACTTTTTGTGCAGCTGTTGCCCCAAAATTGAATTTTTAGTAAAAATTGAGAACGACGCAACGTGACAAAATGCATTAAAATTATATTATAACAAATATTCTACTTAAAATACCGACACTTGTTTTAAACCCCTAATTTTTGGTACCCGAAGTTTGAAAAACTGTCATGTTGCGATTTTCAAACTATCCAGGGCAAGTTGGTCGGTAAGATTGACCTCTTCCTACTTCATTAACCTTTCCCCCTCCCTCTGAGTTCGGTTAACTGGACTTCCAGCTCAAAGTCAACCACTTACGTGAGTACTGATAAAAATCGGAGGAATGTTTTTTTTTTTCGATTCACCCTGTTGTTCATGTGTGAGCTAGACTACTAAATGATCAGATACTTGACCTTGGAGCGCTGGATTAAACCCTAACACCTGACCTATATCTACAGTTCCTCCGAGATTAGCCACCTGACGAAATTGAAAATTTACGGGCAAATATTAGGCAAAAGGACTGAGACGATCTTTAGCATCAACTAGATGGATTTGGACCTCAGAATTTTCAGTGGCTAGATAGAGCGCAGTGGACTGATACCATGGCCACTTCGATCCGCCCTACATACCGTGTAGATCTTGCGGGCATGAGCTTTCAATTTCCTCTTTTCATACGTTAGCAATACGTCTGGAAAAGATTTAACAAAACACCGGACAGCTTGAAACATTCGGATGTCGAATCCAGCATCTTGAATGGGTCTAACAACAACGATACACACTTACACAAACACACCATTCCAAAAATTGAATTTGAAACCACATCCACCCCCCCCCCCTCATACATTTATATATATGTTCACGTATCAGTATTTATATCGTTTTATGAAGAAACACAGCGAACTTGTAAATGTGTAAGGCACGTGTAAAGATAAAAGAAATGCCGATGATGACGATGTCGCCGTTCAAAGGTATTTCATACCACAGCCCTCAATTCATCTCGCGCTTCGATGGCCACGCTAGCGAATTTAATTACGAAACGTTATGTCGAGAGTAATTTTTCAGTTTGATCGAGACGACCGACCATGCGACCAGGGCTTTAAACAAAAACAAAGCAAAGGTAAAACGACGAAAAGAAAAACAAAAATAAACGAGAAACAAACGCAAACGCCGGAAAAAAGCAAGAAAGAAAAGGTAAAACGTAATATTTCAAATGTCGACGTTGTGATTTTACGATTATCTGTTAGATTGATCCCCCTTTTCTGTGTTTTCTTTTTATATACCAGAATTACAACGCAGCGTGCCGGCGATTTCGATTCAGAGTCAATTTTCTACAGTTACGACGAGCCGGCTATGCACAACAGGGGAAGGAGGACGGCTTGGTAGTGGTGTATTTGTTTTTAACGTCGCGATGTCGGTGATCGCGGTGGTGGTGGTGGTGGTCGTCGTCGTCGTCGTTGTCGTCGTCGTAGTTGCCGGTGAGTTGGTTAAACACGCTTTGTCGGCTGTCGTCTTCGCGACCAACGTCGCGACACGCCGACGTTACCATGACGATGAAAATTGCACAGAAGACGCGCTAAAAATCGAGAATATCGTGACCACGAATCCAACAGAACTGAAAATGTTTCGAAAAATTCGCAATGGTCCGGTCAATCCGGTCAAATTAGTATTAAATACCGGAAAAATTAATGGCCAAAATTTTTTCTCACAGGATTGTAGTACACCACCCCCTAAACAACATATCCAAAATCGACCAAAATTGAAATGGTGCTTCATCCCAAATATCCTCATTTCTGCCCCAAAAACAGGTTTCTGACCAATAACCTTTCCTAACTTTGTTCCTAAACGCGATAGAGAAAAAAAGTTGAATCAAAAAATGTAGCTGGTTAAATTTCCAAAAAAAAATTTATTACATATTTTTTTCGAAAATCGATTGAAACACTTTAAAATCAGTTCGAAAAGGACGCGTTATGCGCTAATGTGATGTTCCGCGTAATGTTTCTGTCGCGCAGCGAGAGCCAGCGGTCTTGGTTCCGTAGACACCCGCGCTCAATTCTCGTTCAGCATACCCAAACAGGGGATGTGTCGGAATTTCGCTTTTTTTGGAAATCTACACACGGTGGGGTTACAATAGTTGCAAAACTACTTCAAAATGATGTGGTAAAAATTCCAGCTTTCTAACTCAACTTTTTCAATCTGCAAAACCAATTCAAAGTTCAGAAATTGAAAAAAATTATTTTTGAAAATTGAAAAAAAAATATGGAATTATTACACATTTTTGACTCAAAATAATTGTTGGTAGCAAGTTTTCACAATTACCCCTGTTTCAAAAATTTTTTTTAAATCAAGGTATCTAAACAAAATTTGTTGACCAAAATACTTTACTTTGCATTACCTTTTAGCACGACTTTTTCCGACATATTCAGCCCCCCCCCAATTTTCACCAAAAAGTTCGAAAAATACAATTTTTTCTAGAAAAAATCACAATTAACTTTTAAATTTAAATTCTTACGATCAATTTCTAACGAATGTATTAAAAAAAAACTCAATATCGATTTTTGTAAAAAAAAAATTCAAAGTAAGTAACTCCTAAATAACTATGCATAATTTTTGTAAAAAAAAAAAATACTCATGAAGGGTGAAGGGGATTTTTTTTTCAATTTTCGAAACATGCATGACTTCTGAATGAATCTCGACTAAAATGCTTGACTTTGCAGCACCTGCATGACTTCTTCTGAAAAAACCTGACTATGCTATGCAGTACCTGCAAAATGACTTTGCATGACCGTTTAGACACCCTGAAAATGTCACGTTTTGTGTTGGTAACAAGTTGTCACCATTACCTCCTTCAAAAAAAATTTTTTTTAATGTCACATTTTGCATTCTTTCAAGGTTTTTTGAAAAACTATGACGAAAATGTTTTTGAGAACCCCCTCCCCCCTCCTACCCGGAAATGAATTTAGGACACCAATTTCAGATAGTTAAATGCATCGTTTTAATATTTCCTCACATAGTCGATTTGGTGTTGAATCAGAAGAGAATATCAATGATCCAGAGTCAGGTAGTTGTAAAACTACGACGAGAATAAATCTATTTTACAAAATTAAAGTAATTTTAAAATATTATATGCATATTGTGTCTTCATTCGAACAGTAGTTACTTTAACATGAGGTAACCGTGGGTTTAGGCCATGTAATTTGTTCAAGTATGATGAAAGCGAATTAAGCCCGCGTGTCTGCGCACATTGGCCGCTGGCTCTCGCGACGCGACAGAAACATTACGCGGAACATCACATCAGCGCATAACGCATCCTTTTCAAACTGATTTTCAAGTGTTTTAATCGATTTTCGAAAAAAATATGTAATAATCTTTTTTATTGGAAATTTGACCAGCTACGTTTTTTGATCCGACTTTTTTTCTCTATCGCGTTCAGGAACAGAGTGAGATGAAGTTATTAATGAAAACCTTGTTTTTGGGGCAGAAATAGGGATATTGGAGATGAAGCACCAGACCGATTTTGGATATGTTGTTCAGGAGGTGGTATACTAAAATCCTGTGAAAAAATTTTGGCCATTAATTTTCACGATATTTTGTCACTTTTTGTGCTTATTCGACTGGACTAAATATGTATTGAGTTAGTTTTTAATTCAGATAAAAAATTTAGACTATCGGTCAATTTAAGCAAAACGTCATCTTCTGCAGAATTTCAAAGTGATAAACAATTTGTGTAAGAATTTATTTGCTACAAATGTAGAATGGAAAAACCATTTCATTGTTGGTAGAATTTATTTGACTGAACTAGAAGCCTCTATATAACCTTTTTTATCGAAAATTTGACCAGTTACATTTTTTGGTGCAACTTTTTTTCTCTTTCGTGTTTAGGAACAAAGTTAGGCAAAGTTATTGGTAAACCCCCTGTTTTGGGGACATAAGTGGGGATATTGGGAACGAAGCAACAGTCCAATTTTGGCCAATTTTGGATACGTTGTTTAAGAGGTGGTGCGCTACAATCCTGTGAAAAAAGTTTGGCCATAAATTTTTCCGTTATTTCGTTACTTTTTGTGCTAATTCGACTAGACTACAAATATTATAATAATTTATTCATTAAATAGGTAGATATTTAAAAATTCATAAATGGTAGCTGCGTGATTACGTGAAGTGTAAACTTAATGCGAGACTTCGTAAGCAAACTGCGAAATACCTCCCTACTTATTTACGGTTAAAAATGTCGATACACAAGATACCTACGTACACGAAGAACTTTGCCTGAGTAAAAAGCAAAATCCAATAAGCAAGGACATGGAAAAAGACTTTCACAACACGGATGATGTAGGTACTAGGTAGTAGGTAGCTAGCTAGCTACATTTACAACGACGAATGAGAAAGCAAAAAGATAGAGTGTCGGTGACTGTAGAAAGGATAAGAGTCGAACGTAGCAAGAAGGTTAGAAAGAGATGAGCTTCGGGCCAAGAGTATGCTTTATTTATAGGGTGTTAGCGTATTAACGGGTTTCTCTATTTCCTCTTTTTCGCTCTGGTCTTCGGCGCGTTGCCTTTATTTGTATTATTAACTGAAAGCGGTAATTACACTTTATCCTTGTTAAGTTATTGCCGAAGTTTTAGTCGAGTTGTACACGTACAAATACATGCACATCGGTGTATAGGCGTGCGCTTGTGTGAGACGATAGGGTAAGTTAGGTTTTTAGGGTAGTACAACTGTGTAGTAACAACTTTATGAAGTTGGACGAGTCGACGAACGCGATGGAAGGTATACAGCACAGGGCAAGCAGAGCAATGCTAGGTGTACTCGGAGCCACGGAACCGAGTGCGAGAGAAAGAAAGGGTACACGGTAGTAATAATTTGTGAAAATGCTCTCGATTATAAGGGGTTAGCGAGATATATACGGTTTTGTATCGTACCTTTTGGTAGTCCGGCGGCGTCGTACTTCTGCCGCTCGCTCTACCTCTAGATATAGTAAAATCTACACCACACCACCACCAGCACCACCACCACCTTGGGTAAAATCTGCAAACGCAGCACCACCCAACATAAAGCGAAGAGGAGAACTGAAGTTAAAAAATACGAAGTAAAAATGCAAATTTAACCGCCGGCATACCTGTTACTTTTTAATGCGAAATGAACTCGGACAGGGAGCGGCGTGGCGCGACCCAGCCCAGCCTGGCCTGGCCCTTTACCCGAAGAATAATCTACAGAATGAGCGAAAGTTAAAGAGAGCGAAAAAGAGCGGAAAACATACCAGCAGCCAAGGTATGGCGGAGAGAAGCTCGAGAACGTACACCAACAGAAATAATTCTCGGCAGCATGTGACGTTAGCGAGGGTGTAAAGAATACGCTTGAAATTTAGCTTGCCGGTGACACATTTGAAAAATGGGCCGCAATTTGGCGTATAGATTTGCTCCTTTTCTTTTTTATTAGCGCCGACATGTTGTGTGTACTTACAAACGGTAAAAGGCTGATGAGGCGAAGGTACAGGGAAACGTGGCGTTGCGTTGCGAATACACACGCGAACATCGAACGTACAAGCACAACTTTTACCACCACCCCCCTCCCCCTGCTCAAACACCTTCCTTCGCTCGGTCAACCTTTTGCTTTACCGTCTCCATCTCGTGTACGTTCTTCTTCGTCTACACTTGTCAAAAGTTTTTTTCAATCAACCAGCCAGCCAGCAGCGCAGCGTTTTCTATTACGTTCCATCGAATTGTTGTGTACCCAGACTAGCTACGACCACCGGTCGTTCGCTACTACGTGCAATGAGGGTGTTGGGATTTTTTTGGGACAAGGGAAGAACATTTTTACTACAACGTCTTCGCCGGTACATGTTGAATCCACCTTTCCAACGTGTGTACGATAGAGTTGGTCGCAATGGAGGGTGTTTTTTTGGTTGTTTTTCTTTTTTTCTCTCTGCACTTACGTACATCTTTTTAAGGTACAATGTACACTGAATGCATAAAAAGAAAAAGTACACCTAAAAGCATGTATCATTACCCAAGAACACGTACAGTCCAAAGCATACATCTTCCCCCCTCCCCTCAAAGCGCAGTTTTTCTTTCCAAGAATTCCATGATACAATACAGTAAATTGTATACATGAAGCAAGGGCGAAATTTTGAAAAATAACATTTTCCAACTATTAAAAAAAGCATAGGCTCTAAGAGCACTGGACTGGTGGTATTTCCATTGGAGGACAAAATCTCTAATCTGCGATATGCAGATAATACCACCTTGATTGCTTCGGATGAAGAGGAAAGGGCGGAGCTCGTCAACTTAATGAAGATAACCAGCCAGCAAATAACTAGGACTTCGTATGAATGCCTCCAAAACAAAAGTCATGATGGTGGATCGGGCCAAGTGTCTTCCACTTTTTACAGCCCCAAGCGAATACAAAAAGGTCAACGCTTTCATATATTCAGGTCGATTTGGAAAAACAACAAATGTCTGTTCCATGGTGCTCTTCCTAAATCGATTCATTTCGCGTTAAAAAACCAATCATTATTCAAAGGACTAGAAATTGAAACATTGAAAAACTTCGAAGAAAAGTATTTCAAAAAATGTAACGTCTTCTATGTAGATTTACGGATCAAGGCTCCATCATCAAAGGAGTTGGAGGCTCGTTGGCAGAACAATGCCGAATAATCTGCTCAAATTCATCTTTTGAGTAGTTTGGAAGTACAATGTTGACCAAATGCTACTCTGCAAATTAAAATTTTGGGGGATTATACAAACGGTGGAGGGGCAAAGGGGTGGAATAGAATACATGACAATTTTGACTTGTGATATATCGAAATATGGGTTTTCAAGGTCGCAGAATTCAAATCTGACACAATTTTTCATTTTAAGTTTCGATTTTCCAACCTTGAAAATCTATATTTTTGTTAAATTGCATACCAAAATTGCTACAAGTATTTTGCTCTACCTTTTGCCCTTCCAACCATTTGTGAAACCTGCCAAAATTTCAATTTGAGTAGTAGCACTTGGTGAACTTCCCGTTTGGGAATGTAGAATTTTCCTATGGCACTGACTTAAGAAAAACTGGAGAATCCTATCCTCCTGCCTGGTCTATAGTACTGTACTATTAATATTTTTATAATTCACTTTTCACATATCAACACAAACAAACAGTCCAGACTTCTCCACGCCAAGAGGGTAAACTGGCTATCACTGAAGGATTTGCGAACCCTCATTGGTCATGACTGCTTTAGATGAAGAGGAAATGGCGGAGCTCGTCAACCTGGTGAAAATAGCCAGCGGAAAACTTTGACTTCGTATTAATACATCAAAAGCGAAAGTCATGGTGGTGGATCGAGCCAAGTGTCTTCCAATTTCTACAGCCCTGAGCGAATACGAAAAGGTCAACGCTTTTGTATACTTAGGCTTCATCACTGAAGCAGATGGAGGCTCGTCAACAGAAATACAGCGCCGAATCGCTATCAGCAAATCAGCTATGACCAGACTGCGCAATGTCACATATAGTAACAAGATCTCTATAAAAACAAGAAAAAGACTTATACAATCACTTGTTTTCTCTGTTTTTCTATACGTCGCAAAAACATGAGCGTTGAAGACAGATGATAAACGAAGAATCGACGCCTTCGAAATGTGGGTCTGGCGACGGATGTTGCGGATACCTTGGACAGCGCGACGAACCAACATCTTAATCGTCAATGAAGTACAGAAGCCGATTAGGCTACGTGTTTTATGCAAGAATTGTATTCTAAGATATTTTGGGCGTGTGACCAGAAGAGAAGTCGGAAATCTCGAAAAAGACATTCTTCTTGGTAAAGCCCTTGGTAAAAGAGGGAGAGGAAGATCTCCGCCTAGGTGGTCTGACATCACCAAAGCGCGAATGTGCTCTGTGGTGAGAGCTGCTTCACAAGCACGGGATCGTGATAGGTGGCGCACTCTTTAAGGTATCTGCTTCAATGATGGAGCCTAAATAAACGAAAACGTTAACCTTTTTGTATTCGCTCAAAGCTGTAGAAACTGGAAGATACTTGGCTCGATCCACCACCATGACTTTCGCTTTTGATGAATTAATGAGAAGTCCAAGTTTTTCACCAGCTATCTTCACCAGGTTGACGAGCTCCGCCATTTTCTCTTCATCTGAAGCAATCAAGGTGGTATCATCTGCACATCGCATATTAGAGATTCTTCTTCCTCCAATGGAAATACCACCAGTATATGCTTGGATAACACTTATGGTACTGTATCAATCCTGACAACTACCATCCGATCGTTGATGGCCCTGGCACCTAATACCAAAAGTTTGTATCTTCCATCTACTATGATTGTCACTCCTGTGTGACCTCTTTTACCAGACGAGAAGACGAACTTTCCCTCACCTGATGTGAATTCGCCAACAGAGTTCCAGTGGGTTTCACTGATTCCTAACATCAGCAATCGTACTCTTCTCATTTCATTTTCGACTACAGCTAACTTACCAGTAGCCTCCAGACTACGTATATTCTACGTGCCTATTTTGCAGATCATCTTCGCAAATTTAAACCGGACCCAGGGGGAGGAAAGGGATCCCCTGGTTCTCTTAAATCGCATTTTACAACAGGCAGAGAATGTCATGGGAGAATTCTAAAACCCGTTCCCACACGAGGAGTTCACCTAGTGCTACTGCTTAGATTGAAATTTTTGCTGGTTTCACCAACGGGGGAGAGTGGCAAGGGGTAGAACAAAATACATGTGGCAATTTTGGCACGTAATATATCGAAATATAGATTTTCAAGCTCGGAAAATCTAAACTTAAAATGGAAAATAGTGTTAGATTTGAAATCTGCAACCTTGAAAATCCATACTTCGATATATTACAAGTCAAAATTGTCATATGTATTTTATTCCACCCCTTTGCCCCTCCCCCATTTGTATAATCCCACTAAATTTCAATGTGGAGAGTAGCATGAGGTCAACATTGTACTTCCAAACTATTTAAAAGTAGGATTTGAGAAGATTATATGGCTTTTTCACGCAAAAAAATCTGTCTGGTAGCCCCCTAGGCCCGGAAAACTGGCATAAAGGTCATTATGAAACTGACGAATACCAGCATCAGTCCTCTTTTTGGCCCTAGAGCATTGAAAGTGAGAGGCTCAATCTGTCGATTGCTGGCAGCAGGTACTAACGTCGAATTTTGGACGCCGTTAATTCCAGGCTCCTGTTTTTATCAAAAGACGTGATCCTCGATCTGGAGGCTCCAACTAAGGACAACTAAAAAGGCGGCAGCCCAGTCAAGATACGCTGACCAGGCCAAACATCTATAACCCAGGAACTCGAAATCCCCGACTCAAACACCATAGACACAGCTCCGTTGTTTCTTGGCCATAGCATGATGTGGATCCAGCTTTATCAGGAAACACTACTCCGGAACCAAGCCTACGTCTAATACAACCCTGCCATCTCAATCGAAAAGAATCTATCTCGTTGACATTAAAACACAAAAACCACCATATATAACAGTTACGTATCCATATTATTGTACCTAATCCTAGCATTGTTACAAAACACACAAATACAAATAGGTACTATGCATACTCAACCGATGCGAAAATCTGTTAACAAAAAGAGTAAATATTTTTACATCACATAAACACAGATACATCTCGCAACTAAAGAGAAAAAAAATTCCTCCCGACAAAGACAAAATACATAGGTACTTCGTATAAGTATGCGTACAACTAGCCCACTGCACAGACGAAAAGACAACAAGGAAGGAGGGAAAAAAATCACGTCATACCGAAGCTCTGTGCTGTCAAAACGAGAGTCGAACGCGCGAGTGGTGTTGATTAAAATCCAGTTTCTAAAAATCGTCAGTTCAGCGCTCACTTCTCCTCGTCCCAATTCTTCTACACATTCGACCCGTTGGCTTTCACCACTTCAAATACGAGTTAGGGATAAACGAAGATTAATCGATTCCGATACGTTTATAGACAGATGGAAAAAAAAGGAAGCAGAAAAAAAATAGAATAAAATACATCGCCTTAAAAAACACGTTCACACATACGGATCAAATATTTTTCATTTCACGCAAGTAGGGTAAAAAAAAAATCTACGACGTGTAACAATACAAGTGTATAGGTAGGTAGGTACCTACTGTAGCTCTCAAAGGTCAAATGTGTAGCGTAATCTTATACGATAAAAGATTCAAAAAAAATGTTGAAATCTGCTGAATTTCAACTGCTACACGACGTAATCGATGATATATGCTTATGTTGACAACCTCTTAATAATTTCGCCTTATTTTGCTCATCATATACAAAATCTAATGAGAATTTCACACAAACGCAGCCTTTGAAGCATAAAATTAAATTGGTAGAATACGTACCGAAGTCAGGTAAACAGATGAGGTGCGTAAAAAATCTAGTATCTTATAACAAATGAAAAAAATTATGTTTCTTTTACGACACTTGACATCTTTTCAGGTTTCTAATTAATATCTCAAGATAGGTTCGTTAGAAATACATCTATTCTCAATGAATACGAAGTAAATGACTGAGCGAGGACAATTGAAAAATAAAAAATACAACTGAGGGTCAACCCCCAGCGAAACGAGAACAAAATTCTAGCAAAATATTACGAATGAAAAGTCCAAAAATGGGCTCAAACTCATCTTTAAGCTGTACTTTGAGATTAAACTTTTAATTTTTATGTTGGAAGGAAACGCTCTGTCGAGATTCAAACGCTAAAATTCACAAAAGAATTTTCTTATAATTTGCACGAAAATTTTGGACAAAAGTCATGATTTTTCGTAAGCTCTCTACTTCGTTCATGACTTTCATGACCTGGTAGAAGCGCTAGGACATTTCAATTTCAGTTTTTTTTTTCGAAAGTTGAAAGGGGGTATGAAAAAAAAAGTTGCCCGTGGTAAAAATTTAGGGTCTCTAACTTGACCCTTATCCCACCACCTCCTTTTGATTTAAAATTTTAAAATGTAAATAGAAATCAAAATTTGTTTTTATTTTCTCGATTTTTTTTCACTTTTCAGGAGTTTTAAGATTACGTTTAAAAGTGAAGAAAATCAATTTTTTAAAAGCACCAAATCTCATCATTGTTTACGACATAACAAACAAAAGTATTTTTTTGGCTTTTACACTACAAAAAAATTCCAAATTTTTGATTTTTTTTTTTCATTTTTAAACACGGTTTTTGAACCCCTGAAAAGAAAAAAAAAGTGATTTTTCATGTAAATTTTGAATTTTTAAATCAAAAGGAGGTGGGGTAGGGTCATGTTGGAGACCCTAAATTTCTACCACGTTCCAAAAGGCACGCCCTGCATATTTCCCCGACCTCTACAAAGTTTCAAGACGCTAGCTCAATTAAAGTGACCTATAGAGGTGAAAAATTCACAAAAAAAAACATCAAAAAAATGTTTTTTTTTTTTTGAACCTGTAATGGGATAGGTTGGAGGTGGTGAGTCGAAACCCTCAAAAGGCACACCCTGGGCACCACCGTCAATTATCTACCAAGTTTAAGCACTCTACTTGAGTTAGTACGACCGGTCCAGACGAGCAATCGTCAAAATGGTCCAAATGAACCGATTTCTTGGATCTTAATCAAGGAAGGCAGTTCATTTTTGGATGTGTTATAGCTCTTTTGATTTCTTATCAATTGGCAGTGAAACTTTTTCACTTTTCGATTTTTCACCCCCTGTTAGCGCAATCCCCAAAAACGGACCTCACCCAATTTGTACCACGAAACCTTCAAACTTTAATAAAAAAAATACAGTTGGCCAGTTTCGGCCGAATCAGAGTTTCCCTTTGGAAAACCTGACTAAAACGGCTATAAGGCATTTTATATGCAAGTAGTTAAATAGAAATCGTCGCTAAATCTGTTCTGCACATATGCAAAGCTTTCATTCATACCAAAAAAAAAAAAAAATCGTAATAAATATACTTTAATATTCACAGGATTTTTCTCATTTCATTTTCGTCTTTTGATCGGAATGATGGCCATTTCACTAGATGTTTTCTCAAAATCATACGTCCTGTCGCCTTCTCTTCACTTTTAATTAAACGTCTAACGCAATCGACTAATCAATTCACATACCTCGCTCCTACTACGAATCATTTTCACTGCCTCTAGGAAGTGTATAGGTATGTAAATTTTTTTCAATATAGACATGAGCCGGTCATGCGAACCACTGCAACTTTCTTTATGACACTGACTGCTCGCTTGACATTACAAAGTACTGGTACATATTCGAAAAACCAAGGTATCGAATTAAATTCGCATATAATCGCGACGTTTAAAAATTGCCATTCGAATCGATTACAAAGTATATGACAGAATTACGACGTATAACACACTAGGTCACGTAATTACCAAATTAATCAGCTTGCGATATGAATGTCGCAACTACAAATACAAGCGAGCATTGTAACAATGTACAATTGTACATACCGATTCTCAAGTTGACACAGATAATACTCAAAATATCAAACACAGGATAATTCTGCGAGTTTGAACTACGATACGTACCACATAAGTACAAGTATACTTTGTAATTGTAAATCCTATACTACAAATCTTGTACGTACAAATTGATCTCCCATAAAGTTCCCAGCGCATCCAGTAATTCGCCCATAAAAGCCGAACTGTATCGGCTATCGCGGAGGCATTAAACAATAACACACACAGGATAAGTACAACACGAAGTACTAGTACCGTCGAGTTTTTATTTTCGAAAAACTTGTAAATTATATAGCCAAAGCCATCGTTAAAGAACAGGACGATGAACAAATAAAGAGGTGAAAAAAAAAACGACGAGTGAATTTCCTCTTGTATACGCCATAAGCGCTCTTCTGGAAGAACGAACGTTTTTTTTTTTTCATACTTTTTAATCTGCAAGAGTTGCTTTTTTGCATTTTTCTTGTCTTCGTTCTTTTATATTCTATTTCGTTTAATTTCATTTCATTTTGTTTTCGTGTTTTTTTTTTCTTTTCTTTTTTTTGAAACGGAATACCAATGTCTTGACGACTATTCTGTTCTATTCATTCACTATAGAGAATATTTCGAGTTTCGAGCATCGAATGAAAATAGATATTTTTAATTCGCAAACTACGATGGTTCAGTCGGGTACGCGCTTGAAAATATTCATCATCTCCATGAAGAAATAAGGGACAAACGTACACGTAGCTTTCCATTTGCCAGCAAAGAACTACAGTTTGGAACTTGTACGTCCTGATTGATTCAAATTTCATTTCTAAGGCGTTGGACAGATATGAGGAAGAAGCCAACGGTAAATTACCAATTAATTCCTTGATTAATTTACCAGAATAATTACATACCCTGTCACACCAACATTATACAAATTTTTATATACTTGTAATGTATCAATTAAATAATACAAGGGAACCTTCTCAACTATCCGGCTCCGATTTGAACGAAACTTAACTAGATTGAAGGTACATACCAGAAACCTCGCGAAACGATATTTTCAGCTGTTGAAGCCCATTTTTGGATTTTTGAAAATTTGTACCAACTGTATAGCTGATAAATGTAGCAAAAATAAAATATGATCTATTAAAGTTATAGTAGAGAAAATTGGGTTATCCTCTACCTAATATTGAACACGCGAATCGATCGATGTATTGTATTTTCCAAACATTCTGTAGACTCCACAACATGTTTGTTTTCTCCAGAATTTAAAAAAATCGAAAAAAAAGGGATGAAACATTTATTTAACGAAAACCAATTCGCTACCTAATTTAGAGCTCGTGATTCAATTATATAAAATTTTCCAAACATCCTGGAGCTCCCAGTAAAGAATTTATTTCTCCAGAATTTTTGAAATGCTCCGGGTGACAAAATACGAACTTTAGCAACTGAAAATTTTTGTCTCAGCCTGTTGGCACCCAATCTGAAAGGTTGAAGTAATCTTCCTGAAATTTCTAACCAGACAGTTGAAAAAAGTTTTTTAAGTTGAATTGAAAAAATAAAGAATGAATTTAATTGAAAAATTGAGAATTGGAAAACGCGCGAACGCTTTTCAACGAAAATTCGTATACCTCCTAATATTGCCCTGCCAAATCAATCTGTCGCATTTCCAAGCCATTATGAAGCCTCCACCAAAAGTTTAAATTTCTCCTGGATTTTTAAAATACTCAGTGTTTTTTTGGAATTTCCAGCCGGATAGTTGAAAAATTAATTTTTTTTACATTTAGTAAATATTTTAATATTGGCGCAAAAAAACTTTTTCCAAATGTCTGGTTGGAATTCAAAGAAAATTACTTTAAACCGTTGCAATGAGTGCTAGTACGCTCATTTAAAATTTTCAACTGTTGAAGTTCATATCCAATTGTTCTCAAGCATTTTGAAAATTCTGGAGAAATTAAACTTTTTGCTGGAGGCTCCAGAACGCTTGGAAAATTTGATATATTGAATTGCGGGCGTGGTCAATATTAGGTAGTAACTCAATTTTCTCCATTATAACTTCAAACCAGCGATGACGTATGCTGACGTCACCAGAGGCTGTTATCAGCCTTATCTCATCTTATTGAGGGTTAATATCTTTCCAAGTATCAATAATCAACAAAAAGCAATATTCTCTTTCGAAACATGGAAAAAAACGAAATTATAATTTATGATTTCAATGTTTTTCCTAAGTAAGATGAATGGAACAATATAAAATGCAGGAATACCACTACAAAATTCCAAAAATATTATAAGTCCTATACAGTTCGCACAAATTTCCAAAAATTCTTCAAAAATTGAAAAATGAACTTCAGCAGCTGAAAATCTAATTCCGGTAGAGTTTTCGACATGTTTTTTCCATTTAGCTAAGTTTAGTTCAATCAAAGCCGGACAGTTGAGAACGTTCCCTTGTCAAATATTCAATTATTTGAAATAAAATTGGACTCCTTCATAAAATAAATGTACCTGGTGTTTCGCATTGACCTTCTTTTCCTTATACTAGTGATAGGTCAACTCATGAGACTTACACGTATAATGGTCAACATACCCAATAAATCAAAGGGGCCAAGATATTGCAATTTTAAAAATTTCATTTTTAAAAAACCTAATAATGATAAAAATTTACTGTTTGCTATAAAACACAACATATATTCTCGGGTATGTGGTATACAAATCTAGAGTGAGGGCGAAGTGATTCGTAAAATCTGACAAAATAAAATTACAAAAAAAACAGAACTAAAAATTTGTAACTTTTTTAGTTTTTTATGAATAACCTTCGAAAAAGTAATTATAAGTACCTCATTCAAAAATTTTAAAATGAATGAGAGGGCACCTTCAACTCAGTGGTTGGGGTGGTAACCCTGAGGGTTGCATTTATACGAAGAAAAATAGTAATTTTTAAACAGAAATAGAAAAAAAAGTTCTAATTTTGAAGGTAAATGCAAGAGACACTGCAACGATTGCGCTACAAGGCAAGTGATATGAGTGAGGGACTGTGGTAAAAAAATCAGAAGTGGGGATGAAGTGGTTTGCAAACTGTGACGATATAAATAAAAAAAATTTAATCGAAAATTTTCAATGCTTTCAGTTTTTTGCGGATAACTTTTGAAAAAACTACTATGAACTCTCCACTAAAAATCTTTAAAATGACTACCAGTGCACTCCCACTCCGTGGTTTGAGCAGGAACCCTGAAAGTTACTTCCCAATGATAAAAAAAATGTAAAACTATGAAATTTATCAATTTTTTTTTGAAAAGTTCATGATTTTCCAAGTTATAATATACCTCGAGGGTCGACCTATCACTGACATAAGCGAAGAGCAGATTAATGAAAAACACCCGATGTTATCAGCCCAACCACCATATTTTTTAAGAATTATTTCAAATTACCAGCATCGGATGCCAAAATATTAGCTATTAGCTCAATGTGGGTGCAAAAACATTCAATCAATCCAGATTTCCATTTGACTTTTGAAATACGCACCTGAGGAAACCTACACTCACTCATCAAGTAGGTAAGCGTAGAACTAAAACTACATACAACCATCGTATAGATGGAATTCAAAATATATAGGCACAATGGACAGGCACATCACACCGCAGATAAGTTCAGTATAAACGAAAATATACCGGTCATTTTAAATGGATAGCCATATGTGTGCGTGCGTGTGCCCACACGATAATCAAATTACGTGCACAATACTACGATGACCATCGGTATAACGGCGTAGTGTATCTAAGTGGGTTTGATGACGCCGAATTTAAATTTAAACAAACACGCAGACAGAGCTAGGGAAAAGTCACCAAACTGCATACACAATACATATGTAATGTATAATGAATAAATAATGTACGTCTGGTTGAAACACATGCTTTTAATACATCTCTTTGGTCAGAACAAAAGCAGGAAAAAATTCGCTGAACTTTGTTCACAAATTTGCTGCCATACAAAAAGCCTTATCACACCTTCAAAAGTCTTCTTTGGTGGTACTTCGGAGTAAACTCTGGCAACGAATCGACACAGGAGACCCAACCCTAGCAAATGAAAGGTTTATACTTCAGTACGATTGACGGGGGAGGGGTTGTCTCTATATTTTGATGGCAACCGTCTTTTAATACCTAAAATAGCATCATTTTGAGAATAGTTTTGAGCTTTGTATCTTTTGAAAAATTCCAGATATGCATCAAAAATGGTGCAAATTAGTGACACTTCAAATAAACTCGACGAAAAATTATTTTATACATTACTCCATTCTATATTGCTACCCTATCGTGTTTTGACTCATTTAAATTCAACAAATTTTTTTTATTAAAAATAAGTAGAGGTTCTTGAACTATTATAATACCAGCTATTTAGTTAACCCTACGCTAAGATGACAATAATACGTAACGTACGATGAAATTTTCAACACAAATATTTACCGACGATAGATTTATCGCCGCTGATTCAATTCTTGGTTCGTATATCTTTCATTCGTCGTGTTATTTTGGTCGAGAACAAATTAGATTGTTATGTGTGTAGGTTTTCAATGATAACCAACAGTAGTGGTTTTTTTTTTTACTGATGATCTGCATACGTAAAGAATGCATTCGGTTTGTGTAAATTGTGTATCATCCAATATTCGAGGATATTTCACACATCAATTCAGGAATTTTGGTAATATCGATCATGAATTTCAGAAAATATCTTATTTCTTTAGATGGATAACGCATCCGTACACATTCACATTGAAAGAAAAATCAGAAGTCAATCATAGGTTCTTTTTAAACGATCACAGTGCCTTTAATAGTACATAGATAGGTAGTAATACAGATGGTGTTAGCGTATATCAGGTTAGGTGCACTATAATCAAACTCTAGCCAAAAAAGAAAACTTCCATGATCACTGTTTATAAATTAACTCTCAGTTCCAGTCTATCCTTCAGCAACTGGTTCGTGTAAAAGTACAGATGAAGTGCCACGTACCAATCTGGCTGAATTTGCACCTACAAGCTGAAAAGTATGCAATAGGGTGAGCCGAATTTTGTTGGGGGGGGGGGGGAATCCGCCAACGAAGAGATCACAATTGTTGCGAATTTTGTGGGGGGGGGGGGAATCCGCCAACGAAGAGATCACAATTGTTGCGAAATGACTTCAAAGTATGTAGTAAAAATTTTAGCTCCTTAACTCAATTATTCAAACTTTCAAAACTCACTTCAAGTTTAAAAATTTTCAAAAATTGAAAAAAAATTTGTAGAAAATTAAAGTATTACACATACTTAAACCAAAAATGATCATTAATAGAAAAGATGCAAATAGAAATCTGTGCACTCTAAACGTTGAAAGCAATTTTATGATTGATTTATTTTCTTAGATGCCCTACGAACAAATTTAGCTTGGATGCCGATTTTTCCGACTCCTCCTTCCCCAAAGATCCATCCCCTTCAAATAAAATTTATATCGTAAAATGTAATGGGTATTTTTAGTTATGTGTAAAATTTCGCTCAGGCCACTCCCCCACGATCTATTTCACAAATGGCTCCAAAAACGTGAAAACCACTTCAAGTGAAAATCGGAAGGGACTGATGCCTTAAAGTTTCATCCTCCGTCTCCCCTATGGGAGATATTGAATACATCTCAATTTAGAAAATTTTCATATTCCTTCCTCACTAATAATATCAAATTTCATGGTTTTGTTTGAAATGCACCCGTTACTACTCTATCATAGGGGTTGAAAGTTGCTAAATTTCGAGTATATATATTTTCCTTGTGATTGTGAACAACTTTGATTCTATCGAGTAGGGTCGTATGTTAGCTAATCTTGATGTAAAATAGAAATAACTGATTTTTGGGGTGTTTTTAACGGACAATTCGTGAAACAGAGGGTGGGGGAGTGACCTGAGCAAATTTTACACATCATTCAAAATATCGCTGATACTTCAAGCTATAAATTTTATTTGAAAAATTTTTCGATACCGACCATATGTGAGGAGACAGGGCTACTTATCAGAAAGGGGACAGATTCTCGGGGAGGAGAGGTCAAAAAAATAGACACCCAAGCTAAATTTGTTCTTTGGACGTCTTGGAATAGGATCCCATCATAAAATTGCTTTTAACATTCAAATCGCGCAGAAGCTCATTTTTGACAATTTGCATCTTTTACTGTCACTTTTCGCGTTTTTTTACAATTTTCTGAAAAACCAGGAAAGAAATTTTTTTTTGATAAACGCCTCCTTCAAAAAAATTTAGAACGTCAATTTTAGATGATTAAGCGCAATATTTCAATAATATCTTCTACCAACGATTTTTCAGGGTCACTCAAAAAATGCCCTTTTTTACACATTTTAAAATAAATTTGTTAAAAATCGAGAAAATTATTTTTTGAAAAAAATTTTATCACAAGACACACGTTTCATCCATTTTAGACTCTCATAGGCAATTTTTCATTTTTTTTCTCTTTTTTTGAACCATTTATACTGCATTTTTGTATGCTGGAATACCAATTCAGAACCTCTGAAAAGGACAAAAGAGGGGAAAACAGATGTTAAATGGACAAAGGTCACTGTACACAGGTCTACTTCATTAAGGATTTACTAAAAAAACAAATTTTTTATGTGAAAAAATTTTTGAAAAACCAGGAAAAACCATTCTTCAAGTACGTCTGAAAAATCTTCTTTGGGTGAATGAAAACTTTTCAAAAAATAATAAAAAAACGCAAAAACTGACATTATTAAAAGACAGCTGAAATGAAACGTAATGAAGAAAACTTATTGTAAATGATCATTCTAGGTTCAAATATGTATAATAATTCAATTTTTGAAAAACATTTTTAAAAAAATTTTCTATCCGATTTTTGAAAATTATTCATAAAAACTTTCAAACTTTAAGTGAGTGCTGCAAGTTTAAAAAATTACCGGTATAAAATTATTACAACGTTGTTTTGAGATAATTTCGCAACCATTGTGACCTCCGCCGATTTCAGATTTCTAAAAAGAAGCAAAATTTGGCCTACTCTAGTACGTGACCCTTTTCAACAACATATACCATTTTTTGGTAACGGGCCTTGTTTTCAAAAACAGCGTTACAAATATTGAAAATTTCTCATACATGCAGTACTAATGTCCAGTGAAACGTCTGCTAAAACTTTACTGCAGGTAGCACTCGTGGAGACGAACAAAAAAATGTTATCATAAAAATTTGCCTATAGTGTAAATTGAAGGAGCTACAATTTTTTTATTTTTGCACACTTTTGTCCCCGAAATAGATGTAGTACATTCCTCATGATGTATTAATGTCGTCAGAAGTTTTTTTTCACTTTTACTGTTTTTTTTTTTGCAGAATAAGGAATCGAACGAAACGATAGGACTACCATACAGAGCGTCTCTTCCCCCTCCATCTGCCTATGTGTAAGTATAATACAGAAAAAAAGAAAAGTTAAAATGATACATAAAATGAATACGAAGAAGGCTTTGGCCTTCAAAATCTACTACAACGGAGGGATAGTGCCTGTTTTCACGGTGGCTTCTGCAGGGGTCGAAATATGATTGAAATTTGTGTCCAGTGAACTCCTGAAGAGCTAATAAGAATGAGAGTCGATTTTCCATACATGGCTCGAAACAATTATACAAATTTACTACTTTATGCCGTTGAAAAAGATTCGAAAAAATGAAATTATTCCGTCTGCACATGCTATTCAGAAGTTTTTATTGGAGAATATTTGTCAAAAAACAACAAAAAAAGATATCCTAATTTGTCGTGCAGAATAAAGCTATGTACATTGTACAAGTTTCGTAAAACCAACACTAAACTTTCAGTTATTTCTTAACAACGCAAGATCACAATAAAATTCCTACTCCACGCATGATTCGACATTGAATTTCAACCAGATCTCAGATCTGGTCGATTTTTCGTTTCAATAGCAGTAACATAACACCACGAAAGTTATCATTACAGTATTTGTAATTCAAGACACTGCACCAACTTAAAAAACGTAATAAATCAAATTGAACTGTGAGAAGAAACCGATTGACGATAACATTTGGAAAGATTTTGATAATTCAAATATAGATAGGTACTATGTTATTACAAATCATGGAATTAATCAAATTGAGATATTGATTTTAACGTACAGTCATCGCTTCGTAAGTAGCTCTCTTTAACGTATCAAATTCGCAACAATAACAACAACAACACAACGGAAAAAAAATTAGCAGCTAAGAAAGCAGCTCTAAAATGAAAGTTTTCTCATCCATGGGCGAAGTACGTAATTAAGGGTAATCCAAGACTTTAATTAAATTAAATAACATTGCCAGGTACTCATCTAAAACTTTGATAAATACTTTAATGAAGATTATACGGAAAGGTGTATAGAGAGTAACTATAACGTATTTGCCTGGTTGATTATATTTCCACACAAACCGCCTCGCATACGAAGACAACGGTTTTAATGGAGTTTGGTCTACAGAATATAGTTTAACCTGAGACATGCGAAATTATTATGTTGAAATAGGAAAGATTTAAGCAGCGCTAGGAAGCTTTCATGTGGTAAATTATTTTAGTACATTGGTGAGAGATAGACGATATTGTATAGGTACGTAAAATGAAGAATTGAAGAGCTCTCGAAATAATACACCACATTGCTCGAAAATTTAAATAAAATTTGATTTCACGAATATTATTGAATATTATATATTTTTTTCTTTTCATTACATTTATCTAGGTACTGTACTTGGCTTACTGGAAAGAAGTAATTTTTTACCTTTTTCACTCCTTCAATACTTCAGTCTTGTAAGTTTTGCATAAATGTTGCTGTTGAATAATTTTCACGTTAAAATTCATAATGCAAACGAGGAAAGATGATTTATTAATTTGTCAACTTTTCGAAATAGGCTATAAAAGCTTTTACTGATCGATGAATACTTTATGCCCAAAAATGAGTTATTTTCAACAAAGTTTTGACTAAATAGAAATGATAATTCGTTCTTCATTTTATACAAACATTTCCATATCTTTTATTTGTGTAATTAAAAGAAAAAAACATCGCAATGCGTTTTTTATTTGTTCTGATTTTCATAAAATATTGGGAGCTGTGTGAATTGTTTCATTTGTGGAAATGAAAAGCAATGTCTTTTCTTCAGTAGATGTTGATTTTGGAATGAACAGTGAAAATCTCCAAAAGGCACATCAAAGAACCCTACTAAATCTACACTCTACATACCGAATTTCAATCTTCCAATTCTATTTGGAGAAAAGATATGCGTGAGACCGACTCAAAGAAGTGATGCAATGAGGGTTAAAAAATTGAAACCTCTGAAAGACATAACTAAAATACATTTACTAAATCAACACACCAAATTTGAACCCTCTAGCTCAGTTTGGAGGGAACAACTGAGCACGACAAACTCAAAAAATAGCAAAAAAAGAACTAAACATGGCTAAAAAAATTCTTTTGGGAGCTAAAAAGGTATACAATACTGTTAAAAAAATCAAAATTTCTGTGATTTGTTCTAGCTAAATTTGGAGGAGGGATAGGTGAGGAAAAGACTGTTTTCAAAGTCAAAACTCTCATACCTCCCCTCCTAATTGATCTCAGGGCCTGATTTTTGGATAAGTTATATAACTTTGCATTTTCTACCAATTAGCATAGAAAGGAACAATTTTTGCGGGTTTTCTTCCCACAACACACCTCTTCCAAATTTAAGTATAACTGAATTTGGACTAGAAGTTATCCTTACTCCAGAATATCAAATCGGTCGCCAATTTATCCCTATTTCCCAAATTTGATTAATTTCGGTCGGTATCGAGTTGAGCAAATGATTTTTGGGGGAGGGGGTAAATAAAAATAAATATCTAGCATCGCCAAAAATGATCGTAATGGTCTCCTACGACTCTAAAACGGATTTTGTTGATATTCCTCCCCTCATCCGCCGTAGGTCTATAGATCATAATGTACAGGATGTCTAGGTTTACTGGTTACTTCAAATTGAACTTCGACTTTGATTGCCTTCTTCATAACCAATGTTTCAGATTTTCGGCTATAAAAAAATAGTCCATCAAAGATTTTAATTATGCACAATCAATTTTAAGTAAAAAACTACTTTACTCCAGGTTATGGAGGGTGCAATGCGACTGAAATGTTGAAAACCCCTCAAAAGCACATCTAGGACCCTTACTAAATCTATACATACCAAATTTCAACTCCTTAACTCAATTTAGAGCGGAGATATGCCGAAAGTGATTTTTTTCGAGGTGAAAAAAAGGAAGGAAACCTGATATTTTTCTTCCTAATTGACGCAGAAGCCTGATTTTTAGGGTACGTTACACAACTTTTGAGTTTCCATAGATGAATTCGAAAACGAACAATTTTTGCGGGTTTTGCCCCTTAGCACCGTCTTATCTATATTTAGACATAACTTCATTTCAACCTAAGGTCATTCTCACTCATACATACCTAATTCACCGACAGTTCTAACTCATTGACCAAAATTGAAAGATTTTGGACGATACACTGCCGAGAAAATGATTTTAATCGGGGGGGAGGGGAGAGAAATGATAAAAAAATGCCTGATATACCCAAAAATAATCCTAATGGTTTTGCAAGACCTCAAAATGAATTTTGATGATATTGCACCTCTCATTCGCTTCGGAGAGAAAAACCACGATGTCCTGTTTTTTATTGACACTATGACGTAGAAAATCAGGCTAAAAACATTTTCCTATCATTCACACACAGTCCTATACCGCGTTTAATATAATAAGGACACTTTACCCCACGATGAAAAAAAAAAATTATACGATGCAAATTCGCGAGAAAACGATCTCGAGATAAACTATACCATCATAAATAATTCGCTGTCTAAACTCTCTTTAAATCTACGCGAGAAATTCAGATTAGTTATACGTCGCTGGAACACAGGATAAGTCGAAGTAGGTATACCTATCCAGCTATAGGATACGTTTAAGTAAGTAGAAGTACGTATACATATAGGAACGAAAGATAGATTCAGATAGACAGAGACAGACAAACGTATATCTACAAACAGGAAAACACTTCACTCGAGAAAAACATACGGGGTAAAAACGTAATTTATAAAGAACGAAATTCTGACGTAATGTACTGATCCAAATCATGCACTCACCTATTAACAGAGTCGTCGAATTTCGCGTATGTACGTACAAAAATAAAGAGAAAAATCCACTCAACATCGTGCCATGTTTTATTCATAAATGTAACGTGAAAAAAAAAAATTCCATTAATAACTCTCGATGAGATACTATACCATACAGAAAGCACTATCAGCATCAACACCACAGCAGAACTTTCGAGAATGAAATTTGTTCCCAATGAAAAAATTTCTCCAATGTGATTCGTTGTTCCAGATCGAACTTGAAAATCGATCAATAGTGTACGAATTTTACGGTTCGAACCATCAAACGCAGTAAGTCAGGATAATAAAGCCAACATTTTGAGCTTCGATGAAGCTAAAATTTTGCTAAGCTGAACAACGAGAAGTCTTGGAATTTTTACAACAAACTCAAAAATTCAAAACACTTCTGGGAATTTTTAACCTCATATGAAGAAAAAAAAAAAGCAAAACGATGCCTTTTCAGTCTAATTTTCGTTTCCTACTCAATGGTAAGAGTAGGTGAGGTGCAATGGGGCTAAATCGTCGAAGCCATCAAAAGGCACATCTGGGACCTACAGTAAATCAACATACAAAATTTCAACTTCCTGGCCCAACTGGAGTGTGGGAGTTATACGAGAAACGAACTCAAAAAATAAGAAAATCCCACCAAAAAACTACATTTTTGGGACTGCGAGGGGATGCAATTTGGCTGAAAAGTTGCGATCTCCAAAAGGCACATTTAAGATCCCTACTAAACCTATACGTACCAAATTTCAATTTTCTAGCTCAATTAGGAGGGGAACTATGCAAAGAACAAATTCAAAACATAATGAAATTTGCCCAAAAAAATACATTTCTGAGCTGTAAGAAGGCGCACTGGATGTGAAGTTGAAACCTTGGCTCAATTTGGAGCAGAGATAAGGGAAGAACAAACCTTATTCAAGGTCAAAAAAGGACGAAAAAACCATATTTCGCCTTCTAATTGACCTAGGAGGCTGATTTTCTGACATGTTATGCAACTTCAGATTCTCTATGGATTGGCTTAAAAAGGTACAATTTTTGCGATTTTGACCCCTCAACACTCCCTCTCCCCTCAAATTTAAGCATACCTGAATTTCGACCCAATGTCGTTCCCACTCATATATATCTAATCCGTCGCCAAACTGAGCCAATTTGCCCAATTGGAATGATTTTGGTCAGTATTGAGCAGAGTAGATGATTTTAGTTTTCGGGGGAAAAAATGATGAAAATCTTGTTCTAAGATCCCAAAAACGGATTTCGTTGATATACCCCTACCCCTCATCCGCCGTAGGCAGATAGACTGTAATAGCCTGGTTTTCATTGACGATATGACATAGAAAATCAGGCTGAAAATCTATAATAACAAGTTTGAAAATCGTTACGATTCTCTCAAAAAAGGTATTAAATTTTCGAAAAATTTTCATCAAGTATCAATCAATCACAGAATTTGTCCGGGACAAATTTTCAGTAAACGTTATTTATCAATAATTTGAATGTAAAATAATGAAAATCTTTTAAAATGTTATTCTGTAAACTCAGGAAACACTACTATCGCTTTACAGAGATGAAAAAAATGAAAATAAAAATCTTCAAAAACCAAAAAAATTGCTTGGAAAATGTAAATTTTACCCTTCCAACCTGCAATAAAAAAAGAAAGAAATCTTCAAGAAGCATCAATTCTTTGTATTTGACAGATGACCAAAAAACCGTTGAAAATGTCACTTCAAAGCTACAGTATACGAATGAACGACCTTCAACTGAGTCAAAACAAATAAACTTTACATGTTTTCAGCGAATAAGGGAGGAAAACGACACCCTGATACATATCAATATTCATTCTATACCCTTTCAATTCAAAATCTGCTCACGCTACTTGTTTAAAACAAATAAATCATGCAGGCATTTTTGAAAAAAAAAAAAAAAAAAGAAATGAAAAGGAAAATTCACTTTATACTGACTAAAATGGCCTAACCAACAGGAAATCATTTGAATACGAATTCATAAAAAAAATAATTGAGATTTGAGATGTCACAAGATCTGCTCTATGTTGATTATCCTAATGGATCAAATTTCGAAAAAATCATTCGCGAGGGACAGATTACCACGAACAACGTATTGGCAATTGGAGTAACGTGTACGCAACCGATTCACTTTCGCAAAATTGAAATATTTTCTCTGCAATCTACCGGTACATGAAGAGTAGTTTGAAAAATCAGTTGGAGCTTGGAAGTCAGTCAACCTACTCAGAAATCAAAAAAATACTTTCAAAACTGTTGCGATCGCGAATACACCCTAAGTGAGCGAATACAAACCACATTATCATAAAATCTAGAACACAATTTAAATTATTAGATTAGCTAACTTCAAGAAAAATCTTCATCAGTAATTAAAAATCAATTTTTGTGCTTTTCAAAATCATCCCAACACCAATTCTGAACATAATAGATCAACAAAACACATAGTAAATCATTCTATTCGTCATTTGTCCCTGAAGGATAATCAAAAACGTCTATTTCATTAGGAATGCACAACTACACATAATCAAAATCTCAAAATTCATCGTACCAAGAGAATACGACAAATCAAAATGCAACGAGAAGATGAAGATACAAAGATTATCAATACAATACTGTGGAAATATAAGCTAGAAAAATTTACGTAATATCGTTGGCTAATTATTCGCATAATAAACTTCATGATAATACCAACGAAATTCGTGAATTTTTTAAAAACCAATCACAACCACCTTTAAAGTATTTTTACAAACATTTCCAAAGACGTAAAAAAAAAAAAACCAAAAGAATAAATTCAGAGTATACGAACGGATGTTCGAAAAGAGTAAAATATTCACAAGTATTACCTGGTGGACAAACACATTCCGGTGTATTTCTTTTAATACGAGTTAATAACACCTCATCGGACTCTTTATAGCTGGTGACTTTGTCTAGGTTTCTGAAGAATGATACCTCAGTTTCGAGGTCTCGTAGTCGAGTTTCAAGCACGGTAACACGATAAAATAAGTAACACGAAAAAGAAACAATCACAAAATGCAACACCTTCGTCGACCACGAATTACTATTACAATAATTAATACCACGACAAGTGTGGAATTCCACACCGTCGTCACTGTTTTTATTTTTCATCACCATTATTTTGAAAAATCACCGTCGCGTACACATAAAAAAATGCACGACGTATTTAAATCGCGAACAAACCCCATTTTTACGTACCTCTTTACGTTAAAAATTCACATTCCTTACGTCGAAAATAATGATAACGCATAACGCGAAATATCACCACCTGACAAAAACCTACAATCCAACAAGACTGCCGGATAGAGTAAAACCACGTTGCCTTCTCACGATTTTTTGATTCGTGAACAGTGTTACCGCCTTTGTCGACGTAACGCAGTGTTGACGCGGCCATCGAATTTTCAAAGGGTAGTTTGAAATTCTCTAGAATCATTATCTCGAAAATCTTGCGGATCTGATGAACAAGTTTGAGATTATGCAGCTTCGCTGAACAAAATTGGAAAAATAGAATTACGTCGATTTGTATGTAATTCGTAACATAATGCAACTATGCAAGCGTAAAGAAGAATGCAAATAAATAACATCGGTCCAGTGAAACAAATAACAGGCTTAATAATGTTAATTAATTCTTAAAGAACACGTCAAACATATTTACCCAAATAATGTACTCCTTTGTTTCAGCTGCATAACGAATGATGAACAAATACTATCCAGTTGTTAGTTCAAAAAGAATATAGCGTCAATTATTCTCTGTGACAATATAAACTATCGCCAACGAGATTCATCATTCAAAATCATACATTTCAAGGAAATTCTGTAAAAGCACAGTTTATCAGGTCGATTAATAGGTAAATATAACACGCTGAACTACAATAAACATCAGAAATTCCGTTACAATACATCGGTAAAATAATAAAAATAATATCAAAAATTACACAGTTGAACACGCTTTCATCACACCACCGAAAGAGAAATGCATATTTCATCAAACTGTTCAACTTATCTAGTTATCTATGCACATCTTTTTCGCAGGTGTCATACTCGACACTATTGACACTTTTATAGGCACATCAGACGATCCGAACACTTCTTTTTTGATACTTCTAACGTGAGTATTTCAAACTGAAAACGTTTTGTACGGAATTTCGAAAACGACCATTACACGAGAAGTCTTCTATCATTAGAAGATACCACGAAGTAAAGCATAAGCACGAATAAAACATCGGACATACTTACACATAAAACTACCTCTACTGTAAACATTTTTAAAAACATGGCAATAAACCACAAATATAACCTACACCAAACCACCAACCTACACAAACCATGCTTAATTTTAAACGTAATGAGGCAAATTACTAATTTATCAATCGTAAAGCGAATGAACCCAGTGATGAAGATTTGAAAACATTGCGTCCAATCAAAAATTACCATGTTTTGTTTTGTATCGCTAAAGCGACACAAATTGAAATTATATTCATTGAAAAACTTGAAATGAATGCAATAATAAAAAAAGAATCAGTTTTTTAAAATAAATGTAATTTATGTTATTATAGTAAATTAATTATAAGTTCATTTTCATAATAAATTCACAATATTTCTTACGTTGTAGTTTTACTTTTACATTATTCTTCGTTTCTTGAAATTTTGTTTTTTGATATTTTTTCACGAGCTTGATGCTTGAAAAAATGAAATCCAACTAAAAAATAAAAATCATGTTTCAATTATTTTAATTGCGAAACTGTATTACAACTTACAACATAACAAGATGATGAAATAGAGTAGGTGCATACGAGAATACGTTGAATTAAATTTGATAAATTTTAAACTTTTCTCTCATAAGTTTAGATTAGGAAACTCGAATATGAAACTTGAAATTCAAAATCAGAATCGGTATCATTTGAACAGGCAAATTTTTATATTGAAATCAAGAACTACAGAGTACAGATATAGCTGTATAGCTACATACCAGATGGGTAATTTACTATTCGAATTCCGAATCTGTTACAAATCGGCTATATTGCAAACAAATACAAATTCAAATTTGGATTTTTCGATAAAGTTAAAAATTATTAGACAGTCAAAAGTAACGTGGTGTGTCTAGGTAGAAGTAATCCTTTTTTAAACAGAATTATAGATAAGCGTTAGGTTATTCAACATAGGTACTACATATAGTACCTCTAAAATGCATTATTTTTTCAGAAAATTTATAATAAACTTTTGCTTTAAAAAAGTAAAAATTTGTTGCAATAAAAATATACCATCGCTAAAATTAAAAACAAAATTTCAAAATGTGCATACTTTTTCAACTTTTTTTCAATCTGCTTCTACATTATTGCAATTTACAGAAACGTATGAAATGCTATGGTAAATTGCTGTAAAAATCTTTCTTCATATGTTACATCAATTCGCTGCCATTATCGATACTTACAGTCGAAGTCCTAACATGCTTCAGGGATAAGTTGCATGGGGTTGTTTCGGCAAACTCGACGAGAGTAAAAAACTGCAGATACGAGATGTTTTTGCTGCTTATTATAGATTTCGAAGGGATGTGTAACCCTTCTTCTTATTATCAACTAACTGCTTTATAAAAACTTTCGTTTAAAATTTTGAAAGCGTTCTTAATAGCCAACAACTAAGTTCGCCAAGTTTACAGTAGCAGCTCGAAGTAAAGCAGAAGAGAGCAATAAACACATGCTGCATTTCAGTTAACACGTGTTGTTTATCCAACTTTTCTTCTACTTTCGAAACCATAAAGTAGTATTAGCACGTTGCGCGGTGTTCTACCTAATGATATTTGATGCTTTAATATCCTACTGGTAATGACGTTTATCGCGTTACAATTTCAAAACGTGCTACTCAATTCCGACGTTAAAAAGCAATACAAATAATTTGTCCGGTTTACCTACTTTTTTTTATTTCTTTCTTTTTTCTACAGCAATCCTGTTTTACCGAAACATACCGAAGTGGTTATCCGCACTTTGATTTTAAAGAAGAAAAATCTCAAGTGAAAATGATACAATTTTCCGGTATGAAAGTTTGTGTTTAACGAAAGCAAAAAAAAATCCACCTCGTACGATGGTGGATTCTAAGTATATCACAGCTTAACCGACAATATCTGCTTATGTAATAAAAACTTTTTATCTAGTTTCTTTTTGTTGAGAATCTTTTGGCGGTGCCTGTAAAATAGTTGGATGTTCCGCTTGGTAAGATATTTGGTATTCAGCTGTAGTACAATATCCTAATAAAAACACATCGTAGCGTCTTGAGTTGCCCCTCTTTTTCTACTCTAGCTGTGGTACTGCTCTTGCTCGTATACTCGCTTGTATTTTTAGCAAGTTTGCCCTTTAGCCACAAACCACCCTGAAATTCTTTTTAACAAATTCAAAATTTCTACCCTTCACTGAACGGAGAGCCAACATCTGCGCCACACCAGTAGCTGTGTAACTATACATTCATCCTTTAATGGACCCGAGTAAAAGATACGGCCAAAAAAAAAAAAACAAACGAGTAAACGATCATAAGCATGCTTTTTCTTCCTTCGTTCTGTTTCTCTTATCGTTCATATTTATTGTCGCATAATTCTGGTGCACATATCGAAATCGCAGGATTAAAATTCTAACCGAGATTAAATAATATTTAGAATGAGGTTCAAACTTGAACAAAATTTCTAATCATGTGATAATACACCGAATTCAAACGCATTCTTTCGGTTTTACAAACGAAATAAAAAAAAACATAATTCGGTAAGATGAGTTTCATAATTCCTTTTTAGCTTGAAAACTTTTTTATTTCGAAAATCCTAAAGTATTTCACTTTCAAAATATCTTCCAATAACTTTACAATTATCCGGATGTTAAAGTTTCTTTCTTTTTCTTAATCTTTTTTTGATAAGTTTCTTTGTCCTTTTTCTCAACGTGAATTCGTGTTCGTAGTACTAGTGAAAGTCCAGTGAAAGTTGTTATATTCGTAGTTTTTTTCTTTTTTTTTTATTCATAAATTGAGAAAAAAAAACGAAAAAGTATTCACTTTGGTTAGATTTTTATTAACTTATGAAACAATAAATTAAACTTTATTTTTTTATTCTAACTTTTACTTATTTTACTTATAGTCATAATTCTATTCCTGAATGGAGGGGTTTGTGGGATGTAACTGTTCTGTCTTCTGTTTGCATCGGGAGGATGTGGATGCATAGATTCGACGATTAAAGCAGCGATCAGGGGATCAATATCGGCATCAACTAAAGCTCGGTGATAGTAATTGTTTGGTATTATATTTTGATTGTATCTAGCTTGCGCTACTTGAGCCGTTGGTAAAGTTGAACTACATTTTATAATCATCGAGGAAATCTGTAAAAGTAATACAATTTATCACTGTAAAATAAAATGTCGTTAAAACAAGAATACATTCATCGTAACTCTTTTGTATGTTTAAACGTTCATCGAACGTTGAGAAATGATTAATATTCATTTATGGTTAAACTATCGTTACGATATTAATACATATATAATCAGAAATATTTGAAAAATTAGAAGTAAAACTGAAGTTTCAGTGTTCTCTCCATCTTGATTCTACAAAAAAAAAAAAAAAAAAAAATTATCCCAGATTTTAGCCATCTTCTGATTACAAGTGAGTTAAGTTGCATATCCATTTCTTGAAGGCGAATATTTCTTCGATAAATTACTAGGTAAGTAGGTAGATAGTGGTACGTTAAGTATTTAATTGGAACAGAATTTTTCAATTATGAAACTAAAAGCTTACCACAAATGATTCAGAGTTATCGCAGCTGAAAAAATTAAGTAAGCCGGAAAATGGCATATGGCAATGAAAATTGTGCTACAATTTTATTGAATTCGAATCTTTTTAAAAAATATTTTGCAAGTGAAATCTTACGCTAATTTATGCCTAATCTAAAGGCCGTGCAACTTATGCACGTTTTGCCCTTTTAGAATAATGAATCTTGAAATTTCAGTATTCAAAAAATTTAATTCTTTGTATTTGCGGACCAAATTAATTTTTACCCCAAAAATATTTTACTTTATAAATAAAAAGTTGGAAATGATTCTTAACCATTTTAAAACGATACTTTTCAATGCAAAATTTTCTAACGAATCAAATTTTTGATCAAGTCTAAACATCGACGAAAATGATTTTTTTTTTTAATTTCCAATATTCAAAGAAACACTTTTTCACACATTACAGTGGGTGCAGCTAATATTACAATTTTCAAGTTTGCCTTTCTCATTCTTTTTATAAACACCTATTATTTAAACTTTTGCGCAGTTTACGTTCCTAACGATGGTTCCGAATTTAATTTTCAAAATTGATATTTTTTACCAAATATTACCTACTATTGTCAGTAGTTTCTAGAAAAAATTTAGAAATACGATTACAGTTGCAAAAATGAAATCATAATAGTCCTATTCTGTGCCTAATTTCTTAATCATTATAATTTTTTTTCATCATAAAAACATTATGAATTTAAATGATACACTATAAAAATTTTCGAATCATAAAGTCAAGCACAAATTAAAGATAAAATCTTCATTATTCGAGCTTATTCTACGTATTGAAAAAAGTGCTAATTACATTTTAACGCGAAAAAAAGGGGAAAAACTCCAAAGAAAAATGTAAAGCGCCTATTTAGTATTCAAAAGAAAATATTTATATTCATTAAACACAGAATGCAAATAAAAAATTTTAATGAGCCAAATAATTTTTCGAAAAATAAAACATCTTTTCAACACTAAAAAAAATAATAATGTCACTGTTATACTGAACTTTGACCAAAAAAAAAAAGTTTTACAAACCAACACCATCACTGACAATAATATTTGAACTTTACTCACTTACCTGAAACTTTCCTAAATTAACACACATAAAAATAAATATGTACTCATACAATTACCCAACTAATAACAATAAAAGATGAAAAAAAAAACATGTCAACTTATAAAACTGCATTTAACACAAGTTCACAGCGTGAAAAAAATATACTTACTATAAATAAAAGCAATGCATTCATTGCTCTTAAAAATAATTCGCCAAACTGCGCTCACCTTTGTACCACGAATAAAATAATAATATTTTGAATTTCACATCTTCTTATATATACGAGACAGTAGGCCTGAAAAGAAATCCGGTTCCGATGATGGTACGCTAAGTGGTGTTTTTGTATCTTTTATAATTTTGAATGATGCCCGTGACGTTACAAAAAGACAATGATGATATAAAAAAAAATCATAAATTTCATAGAATATAGCGTTCATTCATTATAAACGAATTAGAATCATCACTCCTTCACGTCTACTATTATCGTTTGTATTTTATAGGTACGAGGTAGCCGCTATATAGGGCATGGAAAAAAAATCATTTTAACATGGAAATTCACTCTCAATTTGAACGTTAAGTAGGTGGGCACTTTTCTTTAATTATTTTTCCAAATGTTGACGAAGTGTCTGTTTACAAACGCTACCGAGTACGAACTTTCGGAAAACAGTTGCTCACACTTGGATCTTAATTTTTTATCAATTTAACTACGTAATGAATCATTTTAGTCTACTAGTATAATAAAATCATACATGTGCCCTAATAACCCACTTAAGTTGTTTACATCGTTTGCTACTGAATGTGAATTGTGATACGTAGGTATTTTAAATGAAATCACACATTGTTTGGTACGCATAGAGAGTGAATTCGTTTATCATTTTAGTCAATCGTCACACACGTTTTTAAACGGTTCCTTCAAAGCAAGAAGAAAAAAAAAACATTCTATAATGTTACTTTCGATAAGTTTCTAATTTTTTTTCCTACGCGAGATTTGCTTGTAAGCATTTGGACGTCGGACAATGTAATGAAAACGACTGGCCGACCATTTATGCGAATTGTGAACAACATTTATTTTCATTAGCGAGAATCTCGTATTCTTGAAACGATCGACTGTTTAATATAATGTTGAAAATTTAGCACGAGGAAAGATTTCCGTTGATTAGTCTTTCGGTAGAAACATGGAAGAAGAAATGAGCAATAGTTTAATTTTTAAGTTGTAAAAAATCGATGAAAGCTTGTAGATGCAAATTCTTCTGAGCTAAATTACCTCGAAATAGAATGAGTATTTCGTAGAGAATCCTGCATCAAAATCAACTTCTTATTCAGACCATAAATCATTTATAAATATGCTAAGAAAATTGTGCGCTTGAAGACTGAAGGCAAAAAATGTTTTTCTTAAAGATATTATTATTATTATTATTATTATTATTTGCAAAAAAGTCACAGCAGTATTTAAGATTTACCTATTCCTTTTATTAATTTATGGATTACTATTCTCATAATGAACAGCGGTTCATTTTAATCAAAGGATATGAATATGATCATAACAAAACGAAATGAGACCCGAGCAATTCATTTGTTCTTCTTTGAACAAAACTGATAACCAAACAAATTCAAATCGAATTGTTTTTTATGGAGTAAAATTGACGACCAAAACCAATTCAAAAATTTCTCAAAGTGACTGATTTTTATAACTACGCATAGTGGATAAACTCTCACTCTTTACCATTTTTGATTTTGTTCCCGGGAAAAAAATTTACGAATGTTAGTAACACAATCACATATCATCGTGCATCACTGTGCTTGAAAATATATCATTGCCCATGGAAAATCGACTGATCTCAGCAAGGATATTTGCCATACATAGATCTAAGCTTCTGAGTATATTTAATTTAATACAAGCTTGTCTTAATTAAATTAAAATGGAAAAATATAATTGACAATAGCTACATAGCCGTAAAAATTTATTGAGTATTTGAATGATTACTCAGGAAAAAAAGTTATGAAAGACCATATGTATGGAAAATGTTACCAAACACGATCATACATGATCATATATCAATATGCATGAAAGTGCATCATTGTCCAGCGGGAAATCGTCAGATCTGAGAAGGTATAATTTGTCATACATGCTCAGATCTGATCAGATAAGAAAGATTGCTGCGTTTGAGCAGATCTGAACAGATCTGAGCATATGTGATTTAGTTTGAGCATGTCTTAAATAGATTAAAATAAAATAATATAATTTACAATAGCTATGTAGTTGTAAAAATTAGTTGAGTGTTTGATTGATTAATTTCTCATTGCATAAACTTTTTTCAAGTCACACTCAAAACAAGCCTTTGTTTGCTTCACCTTGACTTGAATTAATTACTCACTCACTCTTCACTGATGGATTTTACAATATGTAACATTTGATTCGTTTTATTAAAGGGAAAGAGGAAAGATGAAAATTTGTACCTATGTATACTTTTTTTGTAACACTTTATTTAGAAGTAATTAACTACACCATTGCCCATATCTGTTTAGGTGTGACCATGCATGGTCATACATGCTCGTGTATGATCTTTGTAGGTACAGTCAAAAAATTGATATTTTACATGAAACATGCAAGGCCTTTTAAGATGTATTTCGCTGGCGAGTGTATACGTCGCAACCAGGTGATATATAGCTTTTTCATTGATAAGAAAAGGGGTAAATTGAAAGAAATTCGTTTCTTTTATTCGTAGTTTTCTAAAATTTGCAATTTTTACAAAAACAGTTAAATTTTAAAGGGAGATCATGACGATTTTTTTAAACAAACCATAATTTTCAATGTTCTTTTGAGGCCCAACCCCCCAAATGTGCAAGATAAGAATTTCGAAAATGACCATAGCAGGGTTCCAAAAACTGAATAAGAATAAAAACAAAAACAGATCCATCGGACTGAATGAAACGTGTGCTCGGATTGAGCCGTATTAAATTTTCTAATAAATCATCTACTTGTACTTATCCACAACAAAGTATAAAAAAATGTATTCAGAATAAATCGTTAACGAAATAATTACCGAAAGTAAACTAAACTTATCCGTATTGGTAGATCCATACTGTATGACGAGTGCATTCAGTTGGTACAGAAATTCAAAAATAGAATGGGCGTATTCCGAGTTATCACAAAAGATCAAGCTGATGAAAAATCTGGCTAATATTTTAATCTTGTTCAAACCAGTTTAGCACCACGATTATAAATATTATATCATAATCATCAAACTATATGCAGAATTACTGTTGATTAACTTCTTAGATTTCAGAAAATAAATAAATAACCATACGTATGTACCTATAATCAGCATCTATAAACTTGCTGAGGTTAATTAGGACTGATAAGTAATTATTTTGGGAATCGCCCATCAACAGTTGTAACGTTACGCGAAAATCGAAATGTTGGAAAAGATTGGTACAAAATTCACCTGAAATGAATTACCTCGAAATAGAATGATTAATGATCTGTAATACACAATTCGTTAAGATTTATTTTTTAAAAAAGTCACGTAAAATAATTTTAATTTCGTAGTATAAGTCATCATTGTACAAATTCAGAAACAGCTTCTTTCGTAACTAGACGACACACCAATTTTTTTTTTTTTTTCCAAAACGGTTGTAATTACACGGAAGATATTACATAATATAAAATTAAAAATAGCACTCTTATTGCATGTTCTGATCTTCCAGTTGCTGTTCTCTCAAACGATGCATGTCAAATTCACGTTCATCCAGTGGTCGATGTTTAACAACTAATCGAGTAATATTCTGCGGTTGACCCATTTTCTGTCTACGTTTACTTAAACGTACCCTATAAAAATATTTTAATAATAAAAAATATATATATATATAAGTATTGTGAAAATGATCGAAAATAAAAATAAAATGAAAGTGGTATTAAAAAGCGTTATTTACCTGGTTTCTAATTCGTTAAAGTACGCTCCATCGTTTCGAATAACCAAGAAATAGTTTTCTTCGTAACCCTTAGAAGCTTTACTTTTAACAGTCCAGTTGTATTCCCTGGCCATCATGTATTCGT
This sequence comes from Ferrisia virgata, assembly GCA_900060175.1. Taxonomy (NCBI): domain Eukaryota; kingdom Metazoa; phylum Arthropoda; class Insecta; order Hemiptera; family Pseudococcidae; genus Ferrisia; species Ferrisia virgata. Next base: position 24,271 of record FIZR01023841.1, on the reverse strand, counting down.
ATTCGAATTCTTCTTCGTAAGGTCTACTTTCGGTTACATCTTGTCGGCGTTTTTCCAAAGTCGATTCAGTAGGTAAGAAATAAGCAACGAATTGTTCTCCACTTTCGTCTTGCACACCCCTAAAAAATTCAGATCGGTGAGATAGTTCAAAAAGGGCTAGAATATGATGCGAATTATGGTGTAATGTTTAGTAATACCTAATCATAGCTTGGGACATTTCTTCTATTTGTGCTGGTACAGGTCGGCCGACTGGAGCTGGATCAGAATCGAAAATGACTTGAGCACATGGATACTTCCATGACTAGAATAAAATAAAATTATCACAATATAAATAGAGTAATAATAAATAGAATTTTATTAATTTTTGTAATAGTGTTGCGGAAAAAGATCGCGTATACAATTTTATTGTGTTTTTGGAGAATGAGAATTTTGGTTTTGAATTCAGTGAATATGTTTTCTATTTTTTAATTACAATACTGTACATGATTCAGTACATATAAAGAACTGATGAGATGTGTACCAGTGCATGCTTCCGGATTAAATCGAAGGAATGAACGTATAAAAAGGTGAAACTTTTGGATGAAACGACAGGACACCGAAACAAAAAAGATAACTTAGATTTTTGGAATTAATTGTAATTTAATATTACGATCAATCACGGATCAAAAATAATAAATTTACTGAAAAAAGGGCGACGAATTAATTAAACGACAAATTTTTTATAAATACCTTGAAATCAGGGAACACAGGTAAAACTTCAACAGCATGCACATTAGGTTTACTATGATGCTTAGTAATAGGATCGTTGGCTTCTTTGAAAGTTTTCTCAATAGCGTCGATTTGTCCTTGTCGATCCATGCATAAAACTTTATCCTAAACACGATTAAAACCAATTGGTAAGATACAGAGAAACTTTAATACAGTTAATTCACATTGAAACTGGTAAGAATTTACTTTGAAGTTCTTCTTAATACTGAATCCAACTTTGGCTTCGACTTTTTCAATATTCGTAGGTTGAAATCGAGTTTGTTCGGTGGATATGTACTCGGTACGACGCAACCACGATACACTTTGAGCATGGTGTCTCGATCTAAATAATTTAACAACATTACAACCAATGAAAACTTTTTAAAACAATTAATGGATTAAACAGAAACCTTTTAGAATCTTGATGAGGAATAATATCTTCTTCGAGTAATTTTTCATCAGCAGGGTCCAAAAGTTCAGTGCCATCAACGGTATATAAGTCAGGAGTAATTAAATCGATAAATACACCAAGATCTAATTCAGCTAAAACTTCATATTTATAATTCCTCTCTAGTGAGGTAGGTTTGTATTCCATAAATCTATGAAAACAGATTCATATCAGTAATTATCTCTTGGTAAGATATTCATTTAGTTTACTTTCCTTACCGATTATTTTCGAAAGGATATTTTAAAAATTTTGCATCGAAAGGAATATCTGGTAATGTATTGCAATACTTTGGTCTGACTACGAGATCCGATCTGCAATTTGAAATATACTTAAGTGTTATGATACGAATTATTGCTTATAACAAATCTGAAATAACTAATTTACCTTCTTTCTCCACTTCGAACATTTCGTTTTTCGGCATCGCCACCACCGCTATTTTGAATAGTTGGCGGCATATCTTCGGGTAGCTGCAACATTATTAAATTTTCACAGTTTAATGATTTCGGTATTAATTAAAAATCAAGCACGCGACAAATGTGTGATTTAATAAACATTCAAACACATTTCAGAATGAACATATCAAACAGCCGATAAGTAAGTCAATAAATAGCGATTATCAACACGATAAAGTAACTAACCAAAACGTTCCCGTCAAGCTGAAACTAGCATGAAGGTGTATGCAAAAAAAAAAGAACACGTCTTTTATTATTTTAATCTTCATTTAACATGGAAATGAATTTCAAAATAAACATTCTGGGATTTGGGATTTGTGTCACTTTACAACCAATTCAGGCTACTTATTTTCGAGAAAAATAGTGTATGAAACTTACCCGTAAGTAAATATGGTGAATGGGACGTAATGTAGAATAAAATAAATTACAAAGTGATTGTAAATAATAATTAACAATTTAATAATTAACAAAAAACAAAACTACATTTTTAGTTTTTTGTTGTTTAAAAAAAACAAAAAAAAATTGAAGTTTGTTTTTTGGCTTTGTAATATCAACTTTATACATTGTATTAGTTGATACAAACATGGAAGATGAAAGCAAAAGAAACAGACGCTTTCATCTCATTGGTCATTCGGGTCATAGCAGATTGGATAATTTAGTTCCGTATTCCGTAGTTCCCTGATAGTTCGTTCTTTTCGCTGCTTTACGGCTCTTCAGTTTTTATTTAATTTGAATTTGAATTTTTTAATTTTTACCAATATTTGAAATTATTTCGAATATCAGAAAAAAAATTAAATAAATTTTTTTCAATATACGTTTGCAATTATGAACTGAAGATTAATGACCGATTGGTCGTTCAGTTACTTTTGTTGCATGAATAATGATACTAAAATTAAAATTGAAAAAACATCATTTTTTTTTTAGTTTCAATTTTAAGACTGCAGGGTGTAATGATAATAAAAATAAAAATTTTCATTTTTGTAAAAGGTTTATCAGAAATTTATTTGTAGGTATGTGCGTATGTCCATTAATAATCATGTATAATTCGTAACTCGATTCATTTTCATCATTTCAACGCTTTCTTTATGAATAAGCTTACAACATTTCATATTATTCAATAATCATACCATAAATTTTAAAAATATTCATAAATCATCATCCTGTCTCATCCCAATGTTCAAATGCAATCAGCAACTATTGACGCATATTGTTACTCATCTACTAATCATATCGAGTACGTGCAAAGTGTATAAGCTTAAGCTTACAAATCATAATTTTTGAGTACTTCGGAACGTGAAATACAGACATTCTGAACATTTTCATCGCCTAAAATCTATATATAGTACTGACATAAAAGGATAATACACATAATGAATCGCTCAATTTTTAAAAAACCTTAATGATCCAAAAATACAGTGCTTACTTATTCGTCATCTAACACCACATTGCGAAGCTGTCATTAGAAAACAATTATAAAAATATTTTCTCACAAGACATACCGGTAAATTACAAAAATAAAAATAATAAACGACACAACTTTCGACATGATTTAATCTTTAGATGTAGAAGACACAATAGGATAACTAAACAATTTATATTTTCTAAGATACTTCTTAAGATCGTTTCTAGGATACGGTTTCACAGCAATACAAGTAGGAATATTTTCAGGTTTTTCGTACCAAGTTGTATGAAGAATATTATTTTTCATTAAAACTTCGGACAAATTCAGTATCTCTTTTTCGTTAATGACCTGTAAAGCACATAGATTAACGAACATATTAAAAATCACAGCACTTCAATTTATCTAAACGAATTTCCGTTAACTAAAGAGAAAAAAAGAAACACGTTTATGAAATAATACGTGCTTTTTTAAATATTTATTTTTTTCAGGAAATTTAATTTGGTTAAAGATAAAAAAGTCTTACATCTAATACGACTTTATGCATGTTTTCTAAATCTGATATATACTGCATTGTGTGATTATCGTTTTGTTTTAAATATGTAGCGATACACGCTGTACTGGCATGACATGCTTGAGCAATCACAGCACCAGATGACCAATTCAGTTCTCGGAATAGATCTCCTCGAATTAGAATATATTGTACTATTGTCTGCATTTGTAGTGATTTTAAATCTGCAAACATAATTAATTTTAAATTCATAAACATTTATAATTATTATTATGAGAAAAAATTAATTCTACAGTAATTTATACCTGCACAGACTGCACTTATTACATGATAAAAGAGCACTAGGCAAAGATAATCATATTTACATGTTTGATACATATCAAAGCAGTGACTTGTACCGTCAAGTACTAATACATATTTGCTTATTTAGCATTACCTATTTGAAAAACTCTCATTTTAAAAGGAAAAAAACACCAACAAACAAATACGTATTTGTAGACGATATTTACGAAGAATCTTCATCGTATTCATCAATCTTATCAATGAAATAAGCATATCTAATAAATACTTGAACCATACTGAATGCAATAAGAATCAAATACCTTCTTGCAAGTATTTATCTATTTTATTTTACGTCACAACTTGCGTAAATCAATTAGTCATACTGATACGGTGTGATTATATAGTATGTATTTTTTTTATTTATAAAAATTTCTCGCCAATATGTGTACGACGTCGATAATTTGAAGCTTTGAGTGGATGATTAGTCAACTGTCGTTAAATGTTATGTACGCAATGTACATACGAATGATTCGAAATTAGTATTATTTACTTCTATGTAACACAAGAGTCTATATTTGTGCATTATTGGTAAAACATATACGTATACATATGTAAAGTACGTAAGTTGGTGAAAATGTTAAAAATAATTCGTCTAGTCATGATCGAAGATAATAACTTCAAAGCTCTTGACGTACGTATAACAAGTGATAAAGAGTAGCAATGACCTAAATCAAAATACGTTTATCTTCTGCTTCGATCAGAATTATCAATCAGTTCAATATTGATAATTTTTATAAACATAATTTCATCCGGATGATTTTTTCTCCGTTTCCCATGTGCTTATATCGTTGAATTCGGAAGCCAATTTATTTAACACTCCTTTACGACCCAATAACTATTTATCTCTATTTTCTCGTAAACGTTTTAGCTTGAATTTCCATCTCATATTGTCAATGAAAACCAGTCTATTACAGACTATCAACCTACGGTGAGTAAAGGGGAGAATACCAACGAAATCCGTTTTCAGGTCCTAAAAGACTATCGAGACCATTTATTTTTTATTTCTGCCCCCCCCGACCGAAACTAAAAATCATTTTCTCAGCTCGATACCGACCAAAATCGGTCAAATTTGACCAGTAGGCTTGGCTTGCTAACTGATTTGATATTTTTGATCAGCGATGACCTTGAGTTAAAATTCAGTTTTGCCCCGATTTGGGAGAGGGAGTGCTGATTAATCCCCTTCTCGAAACTAAAAATCATTTTCTCAGCTCGATACCGACTAAAATCGACCAAATTTGGCCACCAGGCTTGGCTTAGTGAATAATTTGATATTTTGGAGTAGGGATGAGCTTCAGTCCAAATTCAGTTGTGTCTAAATTTGGGAAGAGGAGATGCTGAGCGGTAAAAATTGCAAAAATTGTTCTTTCTTATGCAAAACGATAGAAAATCAAAAGTTGTAGCACATATACAAAAATCAGCTCCCGTAAGTCAATTAAGAGGGGAAATATGGAGATTTCCCCTTTTTTACCTTGAAAACAGGCTTTTCCTCGCCTATCCCCCCTCCAAATTAAGCTGGGAAGTTAAAATTTGGTATGTTGATTTAATACAGGCCATAAATGTGCCTTTTAGGAATTTCGATTTTCCAGATCATTAAACCCACTCACAACCTTAAAAAAGTGAGTTTTTGAACGAGTTTTCTCATTTTTTGTGTTTGCTCACGCATATCTCCCCTTCAAAATGAGCTAAAAGGTTGAAGTTTGGCATGTAAAGTGGGGGGGGGGGGGTTCTGTATACGCCTTTTGAAGGATTTCAAACTTTCAGCCCCCTTGCACTGCCTCACAGCTCCCAAAGAAGTGGGTTTGTGGTCAGGTTTTCTCATTTCTTATGTTACCCTCCAAATTGAGCTAGAAGATTGAATTTTGGCATTTAGATTTAGTGGAGAGTTCTGTACGAGCCTTTTTCGAGGTTTTACATTTTCAGTTCTCTTTTGCACCCCCTCCCCCACCCTCACACAAACACAAAAAAGTGGGGTTGTGGTCGTTTTTTTTTATTTTTTGTGTATCTCCCACGTATATTTTCCCTCCAAATGGAGCTAGAAGATTAAATTTCGGTATGTTGATGCGATAGAGGGCTCTGTATGCGCCTTGGGGGGGGGGTGTCAAGTTTTCAGCCTCCTTTTACTTCCTTACAGCTCCAAAAACGTGGTTCTGTAGTAGGTTTTTCTTATTTTTGAGTTTTTGCTCACATAGTATCTCCCCTTCTAATTGTGCTAGGAGGTTGAAATATGACATGTAAATTTAGTACGACTCGTAGATATGCTTTTTGGAGGTTTTTCACTGTTCAGCCTCCTTGCACACCTTCAAAAAGCCCAAAAAAGTGGTTTCGTGATAGATTTTTCTTACATTTTGTGTTTATCTCACGCATATCTCCCCTCTAAATTGACCTAGAAGGTTGAAATATAACATGTAGGTTTGGTAAGTGTCGTAGAAATGCTTTCTGGGAGGTTCAAATTTTTTGCTCCCTTACACCCCTTCAAAAACCCCAAAAAGTGATTTCGTGGTCGGTTTTTATTATTTTTTGTGTTTGCCCAACGCATATCTTCCTTCCAAATTAAGCTAGGTGATTGAATTTTGGCCTTTTGGCGATTTCAAATTTTTAACCCCCTTGCACCTCCTCACAGCCATGAAAATGTGGTTTTTTGATGGTTTTGTGCTCTATTTTGAGTTTGGCCCACGGCATATCTCCCTTCCTAATTTAGCTAGTAAATTGAAATTTGGTATGTAGATTTAGTAGGGGTCCCAGATGTGCGTTTTTGGGGGTTTCAATTTTTCAGTCTATTACACCGCTTTAAACCCCCCAACAAGTGGTTTTGCGCTTGGTTTTTCTTATTTTTTGCGTTTGTTGCACGCATGCCTCCCCTCCAAATTGAGCTAGGAAGGTGAATTTTGGCATCGTAGGCTTTTCAGCCCCCTTTGCATCCGCTCACAGCTCCCAAAAAATTGTTTTTTGGTCAGTTTTTCTTATTTTTTGAGTTTGGCCCACAACATATTTCCCTTCTCAATTGAGCTGGGAAGTAGGAATTTGGTATATAGATTTAGCAGCTGTCCTAAATATGCCTTTTTGGGGTTTCGTGTATTCGTTCCAATATCTACCCGTACCCCTGGTACTACTGAAGAAAAGACATCCCAATGAGTATATTTTTTAGTATTCCACGAATGAACAATTCGCGTATTTCTTTAACTTCAGGAAAAACTGACCCAAAAAGCAAAACATTGTGATGTTTTTTTTTTCGACAAAAGTGACACATCTCTTCACAATGATACATTTTTATTTCATCGACTAATGATTTACGATTAAATTACATTTTTTTTTGTTTTGCTGACAAAACTAATACATAACATTTCATACACCTGCATCTACAAAACAAAACAAAAAAAAAATAGTATTTCAGGGTAGGCAATTTTAAATGTTATGATTTATGAAATAATGAGAAATCCACCGCAGCGAAAGCGAAAGCGAAAAAAAAAACCAACGCAGAATCCATAATGGAACATAAATTTACCGAACGAATACAAAAGCTCACAACACGAAGTCCGGAGGCGTAGAGTGTTTTATTATATAGCTTTGTAGGTAAATTCAACTAGTCGATTCGTGCTTCAGCTATTGAAAATTTTACTTACTTACAGTTACAGAGTAGGTATATTTTACAGGGCTGGTTTTTTTTGGAGAATTTCTACAGTACGCTTCGAAAGTTGAGGTCGAAGTGGTATCAAATCATACAAAAATAAGGGGAAAGAAAGAAAAGAAAAGAAAAGAAAAGATATTTAAAATTTCGACGAGTGTACCAGATTTTATCGTTGATGATGATGGATTACAAGTTGAAAAGCTACTTTTACGAGTATCGCTATCGCGAGAGCTGATAAAACAGACGCTGGAAACTCGAGTCGATGCTTGAATCTCGAATATTAGTAGACTTTTGTTTGACGCATAAGGCAACCTATCTGAAATCCGAAGGTAGGCGGTTGCCTACGTACTGTGTATGTTTAGATAGATATATCGATGTTTTGGCAATATGACAGCTATAAAGCTTGTCATTTATTCGTTTAATAAATAAACTACAGCACCGAATGTACGAAATATCCGCCCGCATTCTTTTACACGGTAAAAGCGTTAGATTTACCTCTTATTCTGCTCCCTTTCTCAGTGTCTACGTATCGTCTACGTATCGTCTACGTACGTATAGGAGGTATTTCCTGTACACATATGTACATATAAGTGTTACCACGTATTATGGGATGCAATGGTGTGCTGATGTGCTACCCCGTTAGACACCTTACCTAGATATCTTATCCTTGACAGCGAGAAAATTTTCTTCGTAGGAGATCGGCATCGGTAGAAGGACGTGTTACTTATCGTAATGAAAAACCAAGCCGAAGAATTTTCTATGACGTGCTCGTAGGTAAATTTATGCGTAACATCGTATACGTAAAGTATCATAATACCTTTATACATATACATCTCACTGTACCTTGTACCTGTGCGTCAGTGGAAGTACATAGCTACAGCAGAGCGCTAAACCTATATTATGGAGCATATACCTTGTATACCTATAAACTAACGTACAATGTTTTACAATACCTATACCTAAATACATACAAACGGGGTTAAAAAACTTTCCTCCCGTATGGAAGCGTCAAATAGACACGCCTTAATATGTAAACATAGAGAAATACTACAACTACCTATACTTTGAAGTCAGCTCCGCAGTTAATTTATTTTTACCTACGTTCAACTTGCCATATGCGAGCTTTTCTTTCACATGTACAGATATTCCAAGTACCTACCATACACACACACACACACACACGTGTACCTACACCAATTACATAGATATAATAAATAGCATACATAGATATAGGTATAGAGGTGGTAAGTACCGTACCATACACGGTCTACCTATCACTTTCAACCTTTGAAAATATAATTTTGCCAAAACGAAACGAATGACGAACGAAAGTTATTCTAACACTGCTGCGTACAAAAGCATTAATTTAATTTATATCGACGGTTGTAAATTTCATATATTCAAAGTGCTGAGTGATGGCGATGTACATATAAGAAAGATAATGAGGCGAGGAGAACCAGGCTAAAGAGGAGGAATAAACCATAAGAAGTAGCATGTAAATGTTACAATATGACCGCGACGACTACGACGAGCATTTGAAGAATTAATCAGCTAATGAAAATTGAAAAATAATTTCTTAAGTCGTCGACCGTTGGCGTTGATTTTGCTGGTGAGTAGCTAAGTACCTATTTTTAGGCGTTTTAATTTCCCCTCCCCCCCTTTACTTTTCAAATTATTTTTGTAATTCGTTAACACTCGGCAGGAGAATAATTCATTTCTTTGTCCCTCTGCGCTCTTTATTAGTTCTACTAATGGTAAAGAATCGAGCATGTTCAATGTCAGTTTACATTTTTCTTCTAAGATAAAAATATTTGGAAAAAATTGTGTTGAATTGGATTATCCCCTTGATCATAGGGGAGTTGGTGATCAACAGTTGGTTGTGGAAATTCGATCAACAACAGTGGACCATCAACATCTGCATCATCGAGATTTGTACTGTCAACCGTTGACGGTTCAAGATTCATCAACACTTGACCATCAGTAGTTAATAGCCAACTGTGGACTGCCAAGAGCTGACTATCAGTAGTGGACTATCATGATCCGTATTGTCAACAGTTGACTATCAATATCCAGACTATCAACATAATCCAACTGTTGACAATCCAGATGTGAACAGTACAGAACAGTTGATCATCAATGTTAAGGCCATCAACATCCAAGCCATCAAAATCGGAACAATCCGGGTTTTGATTGTCCGGGTTTTGATTGTCCAGATTTTTATGATCATTGCTGATGGTCAACTGTAGAATGCGCTATTAAACATCTTTTGATGTCAATATAATTTGTGAGATTCTAGGAAATTATAACTTTTAATATCTGTACCATATTTTGGAATTTTGAAAAATTTTCAATCAACAGTTTTCGATTTTGAGAAAAAATACTTGATCATTAGCACTTGATAGACCACAATTGACTGTGAAGAGTTCACCAACAATAGTGGACCATCAACATCAGCATCATCAAGATTTTAACTTCCAACTCTTGACAATCCAGATTCGTCATCAATTGACCACCGATAGTTGATAGTCAACTGTGGACTGTCAAAAGTTGATCAGTCGTGGAATATCAACAGTTGTTAGTTGACCATCAATATTTGGACTATCAATATCTTAAATGTCAAATTGAATGCTAGGGAATAAATTTTGAGGAAATTTTCAAAATTCCTTATTGTATCACTTCCCTGGTCCTAACATAAGTTTAAACTTCATCTGAAGTGAACGACTTTTAAAATATTTGTGATTTCTTTTTAACATTAGGAATTTTAAAAACTGCTTAGCACTTTTTTTTAACAACATTCAACTTTTTTGTTAAACTTAATCCAACTGTTGACGATCCGGATGTTAACAACCCAGCACGGTTGACCATCAATGTCAACGCATTTACATCCAGACAATCAAAATCTGAACAAACCGGATTTTGACTGTCCTGAAATTTGATGATCACTGTTTTATCTTTCGTTGTTGATATAATTTATAAGATTCTAGGAAATTCTAACTTTTAATACCTGCACAATATTTTGGAATTTTGAGGAATTTTCAATTAACGGTTTTCAGTTTTGAGAAATAAACACTATATCATTAGCACTTGATACATTAGTATTTTATAGTCCACAATAGACTGTCAAGCATTGACTAACATTGATGGACCATCAAGGTTCATACCATCAATATTTGGACCATCAAATTCATCAACACTTGGTCATTGAAAGTTGATAGTCAACTGTGGACTGTCAAAAGCTGAATATCAGTAGTGGACTATCAACATCTAGACTATCAACATTAGACCATTAACAGTTAATCATTTATATCCAGATTATCAACATTCTGAACATCAACTTGAATGTCATGAAAAAAAAATTCTAAGAATATTTCCAAAATTATTCAGATTATCACTTCCTCAGATCCAGCAGAAGTTCAGATTTCATCTGAAGTGACATGGCTTTGAAAAAATTCGCGATTTCTTTTCAACGCTAAGAGTTTTGAAAATTGCACAGTATTTTTTTCGTAGCATTCAACTTTTTTGTTCAACATAATCCAACTGCTGACAATCCATACGTGGATGTTAAGGACATCACCATCTAGGCCACTAAAACAGGGAGCTGGAGTGATTTCAGAGTCGAAGTCAAAGTGATTCCAAAATGACTCCAACCCCAGGCTGACTCTGGAGTCAAACTGGAGTTGAAGTCAACAAATTTCAGACTGACTCCAAAGTCAGGATATCGATATTCAAGTCAGTAGAATTATGACTCCAGAGTCACATGACGTCAAGAGTCAAGGTCTGAAAATGACCCGGAGATGGTAGTGAAATTTTGGAATCATGAAAACCGAATCCTTTGTCAACTCCGGAGTTGAAGTATCAAATTTAGTGGTTAGTAAAATTATGACCCCAGGGTCAGATGGAGTCAAGAGTCAAGGTTCAAGAATCACTTCGAGGTCATTGATTGGAGTCGGAGTCAAATTTTGTCGTGGCTCCGGAATCAAGGTTGAGTTGGAATTAATTTTTTCCCTGATTTCGGGTCCCTGCATAAAAATCTGAACAATCCCAATTTTGGTTGTCCAGATTTTCATGATCATCACTGATGGTCAACTATAGAATGCGCTTTTAAACATCTTTTAATGTCAATGTACGCGTTAAATTTAAAACTGATGACTGAATCTTAAGAGGAAATATACGTGGAATAGCCTTTTGTCGAGGTCAATAAAGAGAAAAAACTCCCATATCTCCTATTTTAACTAATTCAAGAGATTAATTTTTGAATATGTCAAACAACTTTTGATGCTCTATCGATTGGTTTGAGAATGAACAATATCCATAATTTCAGCCCCTCTTAATCAACCTCCCTCCCCAATTTGGACTTTTCTAAATTTCGACCCGAAAGTCATTCCTATTTAGAAATATCAATTTCTTCGCTAACGATTTTGATCAGTATCAAATTGAGCAAATAATGCTTAATTTTGAGGGAAAAAATGGTCTGAATAACCTTCTAGAACGTCAAAACCATAACCACTGAAATACCAAGATAGAAATCATCTGGTGCAGCGGTAAGGGGATAAGGGAATTTTTTGTCCATGGTTACTCAAGATTTCTTCGTTAGGAGTGCTGTTCACTGATCCTTATTCAACTCATTTTGCAATTATGATTGGTCAAGTGCTCAGATCATATCCGACCTCAGCCAATGCTTTTAGATTCCTATCCAGAGAAAAAAAAGCTGTAGATTTTTCATCTTGATGTTTCAGTGTTTTTGCTCGAACCGTAGTTCTTACACACTTCCCCTCCCCCTCCATCTACTGTAAGTCGATTTCCCAGCGAACTAAAAATACCGAGAGGCAGACAAAATCACATTTATAAAATGCAACCCCCAGCAATCGTCTCATTAATACCAACTCATCTGGTATTGTCATCACATTTCGACAACAAGATGTGCGAAGCTGACTGATGACAGTGAATTTTTGCAGGTCAATGGGTCATTTGTAACTACACCAATAGCGTATGGTGTACCAGAACAACTTGTGCAGCACAAGTTTCAGATTGCCATTCATCGTGCGTACGTACGTATACAAAGTATAACGAGAGTCGTTTACATTATCAAGGTTCTTCCAGCAAGGTACCATAAAACTCATCGTATAGGTATGTCGAGGAGGTACGTGATACGTGAGTCTGGGTAATTTTTATTATTTTTTATTTATATCCAAGATGGCGAGAAAATTGAATAAATGCGGTACGCGTATAATGTAATGAAAGTAATTCGTTGGAAAGCTTCACGCTCGAGGGTAAAGCTTTTACAATGTAGCAGGTAGAAGGTAGAGAAGAGGTACCGAGAGTAGGTACGAAGCTAGTATTCTTATCAAGTTTACATAGAGAGCTACGTACGTCCATAAAGTAGGACAAGTATACGAGCGACAAAATGTAATAATTTTCATTTATGGCAAGAAGAGTAGGTACATATCTAGGAAGAGCAGAAATAGAAGCAGACGTACTAGATGAAGAAAAAACGTTGACACATTTACAATTACCTGAGATATACCCACCACCAAGATGTACATCAAGAGCTCCAGGGAGATGGGTAGATATCATTTTGAAATGTCGACGTATAAAGACGTGACATTTCACCGGTGACGCGACGCGACTAACGATGGAAAAAAGAAAATCTACGTAGTCGAGGTAGAGTGTGGTACGAGTAGAGGTATATGTCATTCATTTGTATAGGCAAAATGGGTGAAAAGAAAAGAAGAAATTTAAATCGAAAAGCCCACAAATCACAGACGCGTTGAAAATATTAATTAATTAAAAGCAAAATATCAAAATAGGAAATACAAGTTGGAAAAGTTTCATTGGTAGGTAGCTACGTTTCCGGGTGCAAACCGCAACAGATAAGAATTTTCATCGTGTTTTTAGATATTCGACTAGGTATAGTCTACACGAGTCTCGTTTGTTTGAAATAAATAAATGGAAATGAAAAAACAAACAAACAAACAAACGCACAAGTAGGTAATTATACGAAACGAACGAATGATGACGACGACAACGATGTTTTAATAAAATTTCTCATGTACTGTTTATATTTTCTGTACCTATACCGATGAACTCATCAAGTTTATTGTATGAAGTCAACCCATCACAAATTCACAGGTGTAGCATAAAAATAATTATAATACAGTATCTATACCTTAGAGAAACTGTATACCCAGTACACACTGCACGGCCTAGGAATGGATACAATAATAAATTATTCAAAGTGCAAGGACGTCTGCCAAAACAAGATTTGGTATACATGATCGTAGATCAGACCAATATAAAGTACATCGCATCGTGCAGTATCTTAACGTCACAACTTCACAACACCATCATCGTAGTCTATATGGTTGAGATGTTACCATCACATCATAATAATGCTTCTGGCAATTTCATTATTATTGACGTAGCTTACAAAGAATGTCAACGGCTACGCTTATTTTACGATTCTTCTTCGTCGTTCCATTACCTACAGTTTGTGATACAAGTAAGTATACGTAGTTTTATGAAGCAGTGAAAAATTTTCGAAAATTTTTACGACCATCGTCACCGCATAAGTTTGTAACAATTTTTCGACGTCTGCGTCCACATCATCGCGTCGTCGTAGTAGTTACTAGTTGAGTCGTTTTCGTCGTATATCTGTAATATGTGTACTTGGGTTAGACTTGTTAGACTTACGAGTATGTATAATTTAACGATTGAAGTATAATTTTAACGAGAATCAATACGCTTACGATTTTCATTTACGATGGTATTCTGATGTATTGAAATTGAACCAACAATGACGATAACGTACTCTGTTGCGCACATACGCACACTCAGCATTTAATAGAATGGGCTATTTGTTTTTTTTTTTTTTTTTTTTTTAAAATTTACAAATGGACCGGGCAGGTGTTGGATTACAATAGTTGCGAAATGAACTACGAAATGATGCGGTAATAAATTTCAAGTTTTTAACTCAATTTTTTCAATTTGTAAAACTGAATCAAAATAAGAAAAAATTTTAAAAATATGTTATCATTACACATATTTTTACTAAAAATTATCGTTACAAGTATATTTTCACCAATTCCCATCTTTTCAGAAGTATGACAAAACGTTAACAAATGGGTGAAAATTTACCTACATTATGAAAAAAAAAGACAATAGGCACTTTTCCCTTTCGAGGAAAAATTTTACCTCGTGGATATGTAACATATTATATTCAAGTCAATATCATTTATAATCAGAATCATCTTCCATTGCGAGTTTTTGACCAAAAACTTTAAATCAAAAATCAACCTCAAAAGCGTCACGTTTTTAGAAAATAACCCCCCCCCCCCCCCCCGCGTAAAACATTTCCAAGTCAAACTCTGAAATTTCTTTTCACATTCATTTAACTCGGACATTTTAACATGCAGTGCAAAAATCATTTATTACTCTTTCATTCGAAATTAAAAACTATAATCATAAATTTTTATATAAAACTGCAACAAGTTCTGACATTTTAATCGAAGATTATAAAATCAAACTACTTACATTTAATTTTTTAATATTTTAATTTTCTCAATTATTTTATTTTTTATTTTATTTTCATTTTTTAGTTTTCTTAATTTTTTAATTTTTTTTTAGTTTTCAATTCATCTTTTTTTATTTTTATTTAATTTTTTTATTATTTTTATTTAAACTTTTTTCATTTTTAATTTTTTAAATGATTTTAATTTTTTTAATTTTTTTAATTTTTCAGTTTTTTTATTATTCAATTTTTTTTTGTTTTTGATTATTTTGATTTTACCTTTTCACATTTTTCAATTTTCTTTCGTTAAAAATCGTCGAAATTTGAGTTTAAAATTGTATAAAAATGTGGGAAAAATTGACCCAAATTATGAAAAAAATCATTGGAAATTGCATTCAAAAAAGGACTAAAATTTACGAGAAATCGACCGGAACCCACAAAAAAATGTTGAAAAATTGATATAAAAGACATGAATTATCAAAATCCATCGAAAATTTTGTAAAAATTTTCAAAATATGGTACAAAACTGCAGAAGTTTGAACAAAAATCGCGAACAAAAAACGTTAAAAATCACCGAAAAATGGGTAAAAAATTGACTAAAATGAATTCCATTATTACCATTATGATGACATCTGGCATACTTTCGACTTGATTATGACAATAATGTGACTTGATAGTGGCATGTCTCTGACAACATTATGACACTATTTTGACACTGCTTCAGCACATTTCTGACCCAATTTAGGCATATTTTTGACACAATTTAAGAATATTTTGATCTGGGTTCTGACAAATTAAGGTAAAAGTGTGTCACAACTGGGTCAAAAATATGCCAAAATTATATCAGAAACATGTCATAATTGGGTCAAAATAATGTCATAATGTTGTCAAAAGCTTGTCATTATCAAGTCACGTAAGTGTCATAATCAAGTCGAAAGCATGTTAGATGTTATTATTACAACAAGAGCGTGCTGTCAAAATAAAGTCCAAAGCATACCATGACTAAGTCATATAAGTGTCACGATCAAGTCGAAAGCATGTCAGATGTCATCATACATAGCCAAAATAAAGTCAAAAGTGTGTCAAAAATGTGACAAAGCAGCGTCAGAAACATGTCACAGCAGTATCAAATAAATTTTACTTTGTTGTCAGAAGCATGCCACTACTAAGTCATATAAGTGTCATAATCAAGTTGAAAACATTTCATTATTGTGTCAATAGTGTACCATCATTGTTTCAATACCATGCTTTTTAGGCCGTCTTATTTAAATATCACGATCGCTGAATTGGTAAAGATTTCGATTTCTACCCAAGAAGTCCCACATTCGAATCCCACCACTGGCGAAAAATTTTTTTTTTATTTTGTAAGCTGATATTAATATCAAAATGAATTAATCGACAGCAATTCAGTACAATGGAAAATAAAATTTATGAGAAGCGAGTCTTTTTTGCGACAAAGGTATTACTTAAATCAGAAATGTGTCATTATCGCATCTAAAACATGTCAATATGGTGTCAAATACATGCCATTAATATGTCACAGACAACGTTACAGTCATGTCATAAGGAAGTCATTTCAGAGTCATTGTGGTGCTACAATTGCACCATTTTAATGTCACTATTACGAGTTTGGCAAATATTTAGTGATCGCTGATTGGCTGAAACATTGCCGGAAGTGTATCATTTTTGTTATCAAAAATCTCATGTCAGAACTGTGTCATGGCACTATATCTCCTGACACCATTTGCACAACAGGAAGATTAATAAATCCACATTTGGACTGGTACATCTTAATTCATATATTACCAAATTACAACTTAAAAGCTCGAGAGATTTGGATTAACAATGCTTTCTTTATTCGTTCAAAATTATGACAAGTAAGATGGTTTTTTCACGTTACGAATAAATATTATCACTTCAACATCTTAAGACAAAATAATTTCAACACGAAGAGACAATTAAAGTAAATCTCAGTGTACTTTATTTGAAAATAAGGAAGCAGGTCTTTAAGAATATTTCTAAGGAAACTGAAAACTTGTAGACAAAGTTGCGAAAAAAAAATACCTATTGCTGACTATCCGTATAATTATAAAATTTCTCGGTCTTGGTATAGCACTTCCGATCTGGCAATCGTATTAATTGAGAAATTTCTCAAGTATTTTTTCCAAGTAAAGGTATTTTATTAAAATCGACACAGCATAGTTTTCCAAGTGATGTTTCATCTGTACTTTTCACATGTTTGAGAATTTAATCAACTTGCAATTCAATATGAAATACCTCGCGAATTTTGTAATATTGAGTTCCATCCTCAAACCTATACTGTTTTTTGGGTTTCAATTAAATCAAATCATGCAAGTTCATACACGTGCTTTGGATATGTATTCAAAACGATGATGTTACGTGTAAATTGGAAGAAAACACGAGGGAAAGAATAACGAAACGCTTGTGACGCGTTTCTTATTTCTTTTTTTTTATGGTAAACTGTTGTAAAGAAGATTTACGAACCACTATATCAGAAAATTACAGAAAAAAGCACTTACAACCAGCTACACTTCGGCGATATTGAATAAGCCTTATAAACTACCTAGCTTTAGCGGTATACCAACCTATTACTTAATCTGTCTAGAAATTGAAATTGATCAAAAGAGTAAATCAAAATTATACATTGTGTTTAGAAATCAATTGTTGGATGTAAGTATTCATATGAAATGTTATCCTCAGTTGAATTATTGAGTTCATTACAAACAACAGATAGATATTTCATCAAGTATAGAGGATAATCTGAATTACAATAAGTAATAGTATATCAAATAATGACATGAATAAGGGACAGAGTAACCAGTGAACATTCTTTTTTATTTGACACTTTACTGGAAAAATATTCATTTTTGAAATGGTAATTCCAAAAAACCGTCAAAGTTCCTTTTTCATTTTGCTAAAACTGCATTTTACCCCAAATTTATAGAGATTAACGTGGCGTTTGATGGTCATTACAAGTATATTCTCTTGTAGTGAGATTCCTTACCAAAAACGACTGTTCAGACACTGGTGAATTGGAGGTCGCTGTGGGGTATTCAATTGATTTTTTAGAGTAAAAAAAAGCAAAAACGAGAGAAAGTTTTTTTTTGATGTGTTGCACAGCTCATGATTTGCTATCAATTGGGTTAAAAATAACTATTTTTGGGTTTTTTATTATTTTGGAGGGGAGTTACGTTTGATATAAGTTTGAAAAATAAGAAAATCCCACCAATAAACTACATTTTTGGGGCTGTGAGAGGTTGCAATAGAGCTGAAAAGTTGAAAGCCAGCAAAAGACACATCTAAGGCCTCCACCAAATGTATGTGCCAAATTTCAACCCACTACCTTGCTATGGAGGGGAGAGGAGATATGGGTGAAATAACCTTTTTTCAAGCTCACAAGGGTGAAGAACTCTCATATATGTCCTCCTAATTGACCTCAGGGATTGGTTTTTGGATTTTTTATAAAACTTTTAAATTTGTATCGATTGGTTCATAAAGAAAAAGTTTTTGTCGTTTTAGGCTCTCAGCACCACCTCCCCATCCCCCTCCCAAATTTGAATAAAACAAAATTTTGATGCAAGGTCATCTCCGCTCAAGAGTATCAAATCCATCGCCAATCTGAGCCGATTGCCCAAATTTGACCAATTTTGGTCAGTATTGAGCTGAGCAAATGGTCTTAATGGTCTTCTAGTACCTCTAAAAGGATTCCATTGATACTCCCCCTTCATCCTAAATTTATGAACGTAATTGATTTTTATCAATCATTGACATTTCAACTTTTTATCTAGCGTACTCCAACCACATATAATCATCTAATGAACCCGAGATATATAATCCTAAGCTTGTGAGCATTTTACCTCCCCCTACTCCAGAACATGCCGAAATATCAGCTGCAATGTTTTCTAACGTTCAGAATTTTGAAAAATTGCTTAGCATTTTTTTTATAACGATCATCTTTTCCATCAAAGATAATCCAACAGTTGATGGATCAGATTCATCAACTATTAATCATTAGCAATTAATGGTCAATAGTGCACTGTCTACAGTAGACCATCAATGGTGAACCATTAAGATCTGAACTGTCTACAGTTGACTATCAATAGTGAACTATTAAGATCTGGACTGTGAGCAGTGGATTGTCAATAGTGAACTTTCAATATCCGTACCATCAAAATTTGAACTGTTAATTCGTGACAGTCCAGATTCATCAACACTTGACCATCAACATCTGCGCCATCAACATGTGGACTGTTGACTCTTCATGGGCCCCAGGCCATTCAGTACTGTACTGTCAACAGTCGATGGTCAGCTGTGGACTGTCTACAGTTGACCATCAACAGTGAACTATCAAGATTAGAACTGTCAGCAGTGAATTGTCAATAGTGGACTTTCAATATCCGCACCATTAAGATTTGAACTGTGAGCTTTTGACAGTATAGATCCATCAACACTTGACCATCAACTGTTAATGATTAACCATAAACTGTTTGAAGTTGACCATCAATAGTGAACCATCAAGATTCGGAATATCAACAGTGTACAGTCAGTAGTGTACTTTCAGCATCTACACTATCAAGATTTGGACTGCCTATTCTTGATGGTCTAGATCCATCTACACTTGAACATCAATACTTAATGGTCAACTGAGGATTGTCTAGAGTTGACTGTAAATAGTGAGCCATCAAGATCCGGACTGTTAACAATGAACCATCTATAATTGTTCATCAATCTTGAACATCAAATTGAATGTTGAGAAAAAAATGCTGAGCGAATTTTCAAAATACTTTATGCTATCACTTCCCCAGTTCCAGCAAAAGTCCAAATTTCATCTGAAGTGACATAACTTTGAAAAAATTCGTGATTTCTTTTTAATATCAGGAATTTTGAAAATTGCTTAACATTTTTTTCATGATATTCAACTTTTTCGTCAAACATAACCCAACTGTTGACAATCCAGATGTTAACAACCCAGAACAGTTGACCATCGATGTCAAGGCCATTAACACCCAGGCTATCAAAATCTGAATAATCCGAATTTTAATTGTCCGGATTTTGAAGGTCTATTGTCCTATTGTAGAATGTATCATTGAACATCTTTCGATGTTAATATACATCCGATATTTCCAAAAATAGATAAAACTGACTTTCAAGACCATCCATCTGCACAGGTTAGTATAGACTGTATTAGCCAAGTTTACTTTCAACAATTAGGCTAAAAATAAGAAATACCTGACAAGCATAGAAATGGTCAAAAATGTAATTAATTCTTTTGCATATTGGCTCCAACTTAATAACGAAGAAAATCAAACAAAAAAAGAAGAAGAATTTTTCACTATGATGAATCAAAAAACTTTGATAATTCTAGTTCTCAAAGTCCGAAAGTCTAGTTCCAAACCATTCATTGATCCTTTAATACTAATTACCTTCATTTTTTTTTTTTTTTTGACTAAGGTAAAGTTAAAAGTTGACTAATACACGAATTTGGCAACAATAATCATAAAAATATTCTTTAAAATTCAAATTCAAGTACATTTCAGCACACCAGGTGGTAAAAGGCCATCTGTTTCGTTAAATCTATCACATAAATACATCTCGTGTAAATATTTATACCTATAAACTAAAACACACTCACTCAGTTACACACATACCCAGATATCACAGTAAAATATGTCTATACAGATATAGGTCTATAAAGTCTGACAAAATCATCAAACAGACGATACTATTCAGCTACACGCCGTACAGGGAATAAGCGGTAGGTATATTTCTCCATCATACAACTGATAACAAGATGATTTACCTACTTGAAAGACACCAAATATACATACAACGTTCATTGTGCATGTATTATGTAGACGCTAGACGTGTACAACCAACAACGTACGTATACGGTAAAAGCTGAATATATTTAATCGTAATATCGATACGTATAACACACACAGGTAAAATCCTAAGGGAATCGTATACCACGTAAAGTCTAATTTTGCTTGGCCGAAAAAACTCTAAACCCAATAACATTTATACTGGTAGCTCGGTTAGCGTTCAGTGTACAGGGGCTGTACACGTAACGGTTTGTTTGCAATAAAATTATTCGCTTAATGTAATCGGTCTCTGGTTATAAATCATACAACATCTCTTTTTATTAGTATCGTAGATACTCGTATATACTCGTACGCTTGTAAAACATACAGGTTCATGGGATATTTGGCCTTTTATGTATGTATGAGGATACACCAACGCGAACCCTTTACAATAAACAACCTTTAAAGTAGGTATAATACTCCATGTTTGTATTACGTAACTAGTACCTAGGCTACCTACTAACTACACAGTATAAAATGTGTATGAAAATAAATACCCGAAAACTTTTCACCCACTTTGTATTACCACATAGACGTACAGGTACCCAACTTGTTAAAAGATTTCATTAATAAAATCTCGGTTCCACCAAAATAAAAAACTTTTCCGTCTTCAATCCCGTTTTTCCAATCGATCATGAAAATAAACTTTGCCTACGTCCGCGTCGTAGAAATTTACATATACGATCTTTAAATTCATTTTTTTTTTTTTTTTCGCTGACAAAAACCCGTTACATGCTACGATGGTTATATAGGCGAATTTTCCGAAATAAATTTTAATGGCGAGAGATTAAAAGAGGCTAAATATACACAGACGACCTACGCACGTATCCAAGTATTATAATCAAGCGGACAGAAAATGTCAAAAATTTCATTTATAAAGGCCAACCACACAGATATAAAATGAATTCTACCGGTTGACAACAAAAACACTTACTAAAATTTATCAAAGTGAAAAAAAAGCATCGCAAAGCGATGCTTTTTCAGCCTGATTTTCGTGGCATATTCAAATCATAAGAATTGAAAAAAAGCGTTGACATCTAGGGTTCTTACTGACTGCACATACCTAATTTCGACATCTTAGCCAAATTAGGAGAAGAGTTATGCGAGAAACAAATTCAAAAAATAATAAAAAAACCACATATTTTAGGTTGTAAGGTGGTGAAATCGAGCTGAAAAGTCGAGACCCCCAAAACGCACATCGAAAGTTCCTACTACATGTACACACGAAATTTCAACCGCCTAAATCAATATGGTGAGAAGATAGGAGAGGAGCAGCCCTTTTTCAAGGTCAAAAAGAGTGAAAACCTCCATATTTCTCCTCCTAATTCACTTAGGAAGTCAATTCTTGGATATGTTATGCAACTTTGTATTCTCTATCGATTGATTCAAAAAAAAAGCAATTTTGCGTCTTTGGCCTCTCAGCACCCTCTACTTCAAATTAGGGCATGTCTAATATTTGACCCAAGATCATCTTCACTCATACATATCTAATCCGCCGCTAAACTGAGCCGATTGACCGAATTGGAGCGATTTTGGTCGATATTGAGCAGAGTAAATGACTTTAGTCTTTGAAGAATAAAATGAAAACCGACCATAACACCACATTTATTTTCACGTGCATATATCTCGCGAACACGACTTCTCCCGCAACTAACGCGATGACAAAAAATGTTCCAAATTTTAAGCAGAACATTTTTTGTTATTATAAATTTTGCCGTAGAACGTATAGTTTCGGAGTTTTAAGGGGATGTTGATTTTGAGTAAATGTGTTAGTCAAAATGATCGCCATTTTGTATACCTACAGGGCCAGATTTTTTTTAGGACAAAGGCTAGAAATGTTCCCAAGGATATGCTCTTCAAAAAAAAAAAAAAATTGTTCCGGCGGATTGCCAAGAGGAGGGAGAGAGGAGTGCAAACATCTTTTATGCTGGCGTCCTGACTGAAAGGACTATAAACCTATTATGGAATCCAGTGGGGTTAGGGGAGAGGGTAAATTGCAATGCTCACATCATTATTGAGTGTAGTATCGAAATCTAGGTAATTTGACCCTGTGATTCCAATTCTGCTACTAATATGAGCGTAAAACCATCATGGATCCGGAGGGTAGACGGAGGAGGAGGAGGAGGAAGAAGAGGAGGGTAAACTCCAAAGTTGACCATATTTTCTAGGGTGGTATCGAGAAGATAATTTGACCCCATGATTCCGATTCTGCTACTGATATGAGCATAAAACTATCATAGATCCGGAGGAGAGATGGATAAGGAGGGGGAGGAGGAGGAGGGGGAGAGTAAACTCCAAAGTTGACCATATTTTCTAGTGTGGTATCGAAATCTAGGTGATTCGACCTCGTGATTCCGATTCTGCTACTAATGTGAGCATAAAACCATCATGGATCCGGAGGGGAGAGGAAGGAGGAGGAGGAAGAGGAGGGTGAACTCCAAAGTTCACCATATTTTCTAGGGTGGTATCGAAAAGGTAATTTGACCCCGTGGTTCCGATTCTGCTACTGATATGAGCATAAAACCATCATAGATCCGGAGGGGAGAGGGAGGAGGAGGAGGAAGAGAGTGAACTCCAAAGTTGACCATATTTTCTAGTGTGGTATCGAAATCTAGGTAATTTAACCTCGTGATTCCTTTTCTGCTACTAATATGAGCGTAAAACCATCATGGAGCCGGGAGGAGAGGGAGAACGAGAAGAAGAAAGGGAGGATGAGGAGCGGAGGAGGAGGGAAAGAGGGTGAACCCCAAAGTTGACCATATTTTCCAGCGTGGTATCGAAATCTCGGTAATTTGGCCTTGTGATTCCGATTTCACCACTGATATGAGCGTAAAACCATGATAAAGTCTGGTGGAGGGGGCTGAAGTCCAAAGATTACCATACTTTCGAGTGTGGTATTGAAATCTAAGTAATTTAAAGCGGTGATTCCGATTCTGGTACAAATATGAGCGAAAACCCACCATGGAGCTGGGAAGACAAAGAGTGAACTTTAATGTTGACCATATTTTCGAGGATTGCATTGAAATCTCGGTAATTTCACCTCATGACTCCGATTCTACTACTGATATGAGCGTAAAACTATCACGGAGTCCGGCGGGGTGAAGGGGGCTAAATTCCAAAGGTGACCATATTTTCGAGTACGGTATCAAAATCTAGGTAATTTAACCTCGTGCTTCCGATTCTGCTACTAATATGAGCGAAAACCCATCAAGGAGGGTGGGGAGAGAACGAGGAGGAGGAGGAGGATGAACCCCAAAATTGATCATATTTTCGAGTGTAGTATTGAAATCTCGCTAATTTGACCTCATGATTCTGATTCCATTACTAATATGAGCATACCCCCCCCCCCCCTGAAGCA
>FIZR01023837.1:0-70576 GCA_900060175.1 Ferrisia virgata | reverse complement strand
AATAAGGATCCTGTAAGGATCCGCGTGATGGCATCGCGGCCATCCTATCCATTGTAAAGTCAGCCGATCCGCGAGTATGAGAACACACCCACGTCCCTGAGCTATTTTTAAATTTCAAAATTGTCCCATTTAAAAAATAGTGTTCCATACGACGACCGGTGAGGCATTTCTAGGCCTAACTCAAAATTTTTAACTAACATGTGTTCGGTACAAAACCCATACAACAAAATGTTAGCTTGGAAATTTTTTTCTCCAAGTGGACCTCAAACTAACATGGTAAAAAATTTAGCCCTCAAAGTTCAAATTTATTCTTCCTAGCGATACTGTTTTTTCCCCCCCAAAATAATCAATAACAATAATTTTTCATCAGTACCCTAGTTTTGACGACGACCAGAAAAATATTATTTTTCAAATTTTTTGAAACATTTAAAAATAATCCGAAAAAATTCAATTTTGAAAAAACTTCAATTAAAATGCGAGTAGATGTAATGTAGCCTTCTTAAAGCGTTGAAGTTATCAGAAATCTTTTTAGCCTGATTTGCTATGCCATATTGTAAATGAAAACCAGGCTATTACGATCAATCGACATACGGGTGATAAGGGGAGGGGGGAAGATATCAACAAAATCCGTTTTGAGGTTCTAGAAGACTAATACAACCATTTTTGATAATGTAAAATATTTATTTTCATTTTTATTTTATTCTCCCTCCTCTCCGCAACTAAAAATTATTTGCTGAGCTCGATGCCGACCAAAATGGATCAAATTTAGGAAATAGACTTCGATAGGCAGTGGATTTGATCGTTGGTCAAAATTCAGTTATGCCTAAATTGAGGGGGGGGGGGTGCTGAAGGGTTAAAACCGAAAAAATTATTCTTTTTTGAGCCAATGGATAGACAATCCAAAGTTACGTAACATATCTAAAAATCAAACAACTAGGTCAGTGAGGAGGACAGATGAAGGGTTTTCTCCTTTTTGACCCTGTTCCTCACCTATAACCTCTCCAAATTTAGTTAGGAAATTGAAATTTGGTATGTAGACTTGATAGAAATCATAGATGTGTCTTTGGGGTGTTCAAATTTTCAGACCCATTGCGTCCCCTTACAGCTCAAAAATGTATTTTTTTGGAAGGTTTTTCTTATTTTTTGAGTTTGTTCTTCGCACATCTTCCCTCTGATCATTGGGTTAAGAAGGTGATGGATGCAGATTTAGGGTAGGCCCTAGATGTTACTAGCCCTATTGCATCCCTCTTCCCCCTCTACAACTGATTGGGAAAAAAGTGTTTTCACATTATCAAGACAATCAGACTAAGCGATGCTTTTTTTCTCATTTCAATTGATTTTTTTGAAGAATAAAAATTCAGCGGAAGTGACGTATTTCTCATAAATTTGAGATATTTATGGACCACTGGAGAAAATGAAGGGTAAAAAAATTCGCTGGAAATGGTTTAGATGACCATATGACTGTATTATACTCATTTCAATTGAAAATTTTTTAAAATCGAATTTTTGTCGAATTACTTTGAAATATTTCAAAATGTGTGAAAAATAACATTTTTATAGAATCCTTTGAAAAAAGGATATGGATGAAAAATTATCATTGTTGATTATTTTATATTTGATAAAATTTTTGAAAATTTTTCGTGTTTTGTATAGCTTGAAGCTTTAGCTGGGAAGAGTAAATTTGAATTTTTAGGACTAAAATTTTAGCCACGTTAGTTTCATGTTATTTGACAAATATTAAGACCTGCTCGTTCTCAGTTTTCCAAAATTTACAATAATTCGATCCTCCTTAGCCTACCTACCTACTTACCTACTTCATTAACGTCTGCATATCAAATTTACAATTTGAGATTTACTAACGTCGAGTCGGTTTGAACCATAATTTATGTATATATTTGTATAGTCTCTTCGAGTTTGGGCGGGACTCGCAGCAATTTTTAAAAACTGCCCATAAAATAGACAACGTTTTTCCAGCATTAAGAATTAAGAAAGATGTTAAAATATGAAAATCAAGAGTAGGTAGTAGATAGTAGATACAATCATGTACTTACAAACGTACTTCAAATACACAACCCATAATTTGTTACGTGATTCTGGAAATCAAAACCCTCAACACTAATTGATAGCTAAATGTTTTTAAACGAAAACGAAATGTTAATCGGTGCGATAACTAGATTGCAAACCATTGCAAACTCACTAAATTACTCTTGTAAAATGTATTGTTAAAATGGTAATTTAGAAACGTACGCGTACCCATTGCGCGATGTTTGTTTTTCTGTTTTATGGCCGGCTAGTGAGTTGGGGGTCGTAACATAAGTTTAAATTAGTTTGGCTTTCTCTGTACCAAAGTAACTCGCTTATATTACTTTTTGACTGTAAAACTTTCTGCTAGGTCAGTTTAGATAACCATTAACGTGCAATTTACCAAGGATAATCGGTAATGTTGTAAACGCGACGTTAACTAGATATAGGTAGATGGGGACGTACGCTTTAAATAAAACTTTCACCCTTAAACTGAAGAAAATAAAATTCAATTACCTGAAACCAGGAAAATTCCTACGAGAAGAAAATGTCTACTAAACATTTCCATTAAAAAGCAAAATAATACTAAGAATACTTAACGTTCGTTAGTAATAAAATGAAAAACGGTTTTCATTCAACCTGCTTTTCTTGCAAATGTAGTATACTAACCAACTACATAAACTTATCTACTTAGTGTGTTTGTGTGTATAGTCTTAATACGCGTAGTTACTGCGTAGTCGAAACAAATAACAAACCCTGATACTAAAGAAGTTGCATTCTGAACATTACGAGCAGAAATTTTCATTTGCGTTTATTTTGAAGCATTGAATAAATTTCAAAGGTTCATAAGTTTCATTGTATGTAGTGTTATTGTAGGTGCAGAGCGATATTTAGAATAAATTAATTTTTTGTTGAGTTATTGCAAAAAGAAATTTCAGTGTGATATATTTGCAAGTAGAGAAAAAAATATTAAAAAACACTCTGCAGGGAGCTCAATGGTATACAAAAAAAAAAAATACTATAAAAATTTGAAGTAGAACTTTTGAGTATAATTCACCATTTAGAATGGTATAAAGGATCAAACCGTGTTGCTTTCAATGTACCCTGCCTTTCCGATTCACCTTAGTAATGGTTTTCAGTACCTTCATGTAATCATACTTCAAAATAAACACAAATGAAAATTTCTGTTTACGATGTTCGTAATGCAATTTCTTAGGCGCGAAGTCCTACCTTGAAGTATTTTTTCAACATTTTTCACCGTAGAAAAAATGTCATTCATTTAATTTATTTATCGAAGGTACCTAGCCACCTAGCTGTAGACACAAACATAGCCTATGCTTATATTTTATCCTGCTTTTTTCTGAATCACACCTCAGCTACCAACATGTCCTTCTCTCCCCCTCTACACATGTTCAAAACGTACCTCTAACATACTCCTATACTTACTCAATCTAAATTCAGTAGTTTAGTTTCAAAATTTCATCCTTCTAGCACAATTGGGTGCAAAATACAACGTAAGACAATGTCCTGAAAAGTATCTAATAATGCCCTTGTTAGAGAGCAATGCGTTACAAAGAAATACCAGGGGATGAAAACCTCACCCCTAGCCCCCTGCCGAGCGTCAATTTTTTTTACTCCCCCTCCCGCCCAATTTGATCAAATTTTCACCCAATTTCACCCGTTTTTCAAAGGTTTTACATGATTTTTGTCCAATTTTCGATGACTTTTAAAGACATTTTTCATATTTTAGTTCAACTTTTACCTGTTTTTCTGTAATTTTTTTTATGTTTAATCAATTTTTTGCTCTTTTTACTCATTTTTATCAAATTTTTATCCAATCTACAATGATTTTCATCCACTTTCCAACGGGTTTTCATAATTTTTGATAAATTTTCTTCACTTATTACTCATTTTTATCAAATTTTTTTCAGCTAATTTACAGTGTTTTTCTTTCATTATTTAGATCAATTTTCAAAACTTTTTCTTGATTTGTGATTAATTTTCTACACTTTTTTTACCCATGGTTATCAAATTTTTAACGGATTTTAGGTAATTTTTTTCATATTTTGAATCAATTTTCAATCATTTTTCTTCATTTGTGATCATAAAATTATCTACTTTTTATTTACTTTTCTGAAATCTTCACTTAATTTTTAATGATTGTTTTCATATTACAAGATCAATTTTCGTCCATTTTTCAACTTTTTTTTTTTGATTTGTGATAAATTTTTTGCACTTTTCACCTATTTTTATGAAATTTTTACTCAATTTTCGATGGTTTTGAACGATTTTTTTCATAGGTTAGGCCAATTTTCAACTATTTTTCGACATTTTTTCTTAATTTGTCATCAATTTTTTGTACTTTTTACCCAATTTTCGATAATTTTCAACAATTTTCTCCATAATTAAGGTCAATTTTCACCTATCTTTCAACGATTTTCATGATTTTTGATCAATCATCTATGCTTTTCCCCCAATTTAGGCAATTTTCTACCTTATTTTCGGTGATTTTTTTTTTATTTCAAATTAATTTTCACCCTTCTTCCAACATTTTCTTGAATTTTTATCACTGTTAGTCAATTTTTTACCCAATTTTTGTTGATTTTTAACAATTTAAAAAAATTTACCATCTTGTAACTAATAAATAATTTTTTAGATTTATTTTGGCAATCAAAAAATTTTGATTTTAGCATTACATATCTATGATCTGAAATTTTTTTCATTTTTTTCCAAAATTTTGCCTTCACTTCGCTTAGATTAGACATCTATGCTCGCACATTCATGTACGAACTACATACACTGTTTTAATTAGAAACAAAAAGTCGAGCTTCGAACACCCTTTTCCCTACCCAACAAAAAAATGATTCCAACATACTCAATTACTTATAAACATTAGTTCAATTTTTTTGATTTACTATGTTGGGAGCTTAGCTCCCCAGATGAAACCACTGAACTCCGCCTATGCTCACTTAATATTATGTAAATTTTGGAGTTGAAAGTTTGGCTCATTTTTTTCGTCTGATTTTGAAAATTTGAAACGAAATGGGGGAGGGGTAGGGGGCGTTGGAAGAACAAAAATTTCGGTGGAGATTTTTTCACACCTAGAGTGACATTTCGGGCCTATTGAAGAAAAATTTATATTGGTTTCAATGTTTTTTACACTGATACAAAATTTTATACATTTTTTTTTTACAAAAAACAGTCCGAAGGAAAATTTTTATGAAAAAAATAAAATGGCATATTTTGACAATTCCAGCGATGCAGAGGTAGTTTTTATTCGTTGGTAAGGAGCTCCCTTTATAAGCAGCAATTGAAACGCTAAAAATTTTTTATTATTTCAATTAATACTTGAAATTTATGACCCATGTCTTTCCGCATACCTCCCTCTCTCCATTTCTCGGTCAAGTCACTGAGCTATATAACGAACTGAATTTCCTTTACAAAAAAAGTAACATTTAAGAAATGAAATAGATGATGAGCCTTATGAGCCTATGTTATTTCCTTGACAACAACAATGCACCGCATCGTTTGAAACAGCACGACCAAAATTTCAGCAATGTTTTTCATTGTGTGCTGTACACACACACACACACACACCTAATACATACGTTTACATGTACACCATATTGTGTAAGTGTACGTAGGTAGAGGTACGTATATACGTTGTATGTAGGCGTACCAGTTAGCAGGTACATACGTGAAGTACAATAAAAATAAACCAATAGTACCATTAACTTTCTACCAGATTTTAAAAACCCATGTAATTTATTTTCCAACGTAACATTGTCCCTTGAAAATTTACAGCATTTGAACCTTTTTTCTGCTATTTTTTCAACTGCACTGACAAAGATATATTGATGGAACTGCGTGGAGGCAATGTGGCTGTTTTTTTCGTTCCGCTATTTCTCGTATTAATCTACGTCGAATAAGAGTTTTAAAAAATCCATAAATCTGCTTCGTAAATCTATCAATTATCTCAACGCGATGTTTTCATAGGTGTGTGGAATTTAAAAAAAAAAAAAAATTATTCCCCATTACCCCTGGAGTGTAATTTAAATATAAGAACAATACGAATAAGATGTAAATTGTCTTAGGGGAAATCACTTTACGATAATGTCAATAATCGTGGTAAAAATACAATGCAATCAGACCTTAGGGACAGGTACGTCGTACCTATGTTAACTGGAATGTACTCGCGAGAAATCGACAAAGCAATAAAATGGCTTTTCACCGTAATACCACCGTTTCCATTATTATTCTCGAAATGTAACATAAAATTGTCTTTAATGGTACTACGGAGAGAAAATTTTTGCCAAGTTAAATGTTTTTTATTTGTTTCCCATGTCTTGTGAGAAAATAACGTATAAAATGCATTTTTCAATGATCAGTTTTATAATGTTATTCCATTCTTTCAATGATTCGTTATTGATAGTCTGAAAAGTTGACGATTTTGCTCGTTTCAAGCAATGCAGATATGTAGTTATTTCAACGTGGAGTGATTTTTTTTTTTTTTCATCAAAAAAAAAAATCCATCGAAGTTTTTTTCTTCTTTTTTTTTTTAAGCTGGATAAGATAAACTCTGAAAGTATATAATAGGTAGAGGTATATCTAAGCGAAATACACGTTAAAATCCATTAATTAAATGAACACCGCATGCGGCAAGCCGGCAAGGTTTTCTCACTTTTTCGTGCGCCCATAAACGATAAAGAGTGGCTAGCTTTGGTAACGCGTAGATAGAAATTAAATTAATTACTACATTTGATTAATTAAAACAACTCGCAAAGGAATCGATGAGACGATGTTGTGAGGAAATAAAAATGAAAGTCGGTAGCCTATAACTAGGTACTAGGTAGAGAGAGAGACCTAGCCGCGTTGCCCACGCAATACGGAGAGTATCGTACATTATTGAAAAACCGCGATAGGCAGTAGGCACTAGGCAGGTACTTGAAAAACACTAGTAATGCCATAAATCGTACATTTATTCCACGCTGTATACTGTAGACAACTTCATCGTCGCTAAATTTTACAAATAACGTGGTTGCTGGTGGTTGTTCGAGAGGTCATTAATGACCCACATTCGCGTCATCGCATTCATATTGAAAATTCTACTTATACGAATATAAAACAAAATTTCGCCGAATAATATGATGTTTACTTTGTGAAGTAAATGAAGCTTTTTTTTCATCGTTTAATTCAGCCACCTACATTTTCCTGTTATTGAAAGCAATATTATTACTATACCTATACCTATACCATAATACTTATTTACAAATAAATACTTAGGTACATACACTTAATATTTCAGTGTGGACGTAGAGAGTTTTTATGAACAAAATTACCATTTCAAAGTATCTCGCCAAACTTTCTTTTCCTTTCTTGCTGTAGATCAGTAAAATAAATTTATGTAGGAAATTTGTTTGTAGTTGAACTTAAAAAAATTAATAACGAGAAGCAATAATCTACTATTCGAGTGAAAAGTTTACTACAGTTTTTTTATTTTCACGCAAAATAAATTCCGTTCCAAGGTTTGTTTTCTTATGAGTATAAGTATCAAAAAAAAAAAAAAAAAAAGGAAATTTTAAATAAAAAAAAAAAAAAAAAAAAAAAAAAAGGAAATTTTAATTAATCTTCTCAAGAACTTCTCTTTTAATAGAAGTATTCCGCGTTGACTGGAATTTCAAAACGAAAGTAAATATTTTTCAAATTAAAATTAAGACTTTTAAACTTGATCGTATGTAAAAAAGGTAAGAAAAATTACAGATATTCGAAATCTTCATAGTATAGACGCCAAATGGCCAAAAATGAGATTCTGTGCGATCTAAATATTAAACGCAATTTTATGATTGGTTCCTATTCTTAGACATCCAAAGAACAAATTTAGCTAGGGTGTCTATTTTTCCGACCCCTTACACCCCTATCTCATCATACATAACCGGTATCGAAAAATTGTTTGATTAAAATTTGTAGCTTGATGTATCAGAAATATTTCGAGTTGTGTGCCAAATTTCGCTCAGGCCATTCCTCCGCCCCCTATTTCACAAATTGTCCGTCAGAAACACACTAAAAATCGATTATTTTATTTTACATCAAAATTAGTCAACATACGACCCTACTCGATAGAATCAAAATTGTTCAGAATCACAAAGAGAATGCATATACTATAAATTTAGCAACTTTTAACCCTTATTCGCATTGTAAACCCTCCTTCATCATGTATGATGGTATAGTATAACGGGTGCATTTCAAAAAACCTGATAATCGGTAACAAATTTATGAAATTTGATAGGTATTAATAATGAGAAAAATGCGTAAACATTTTTTAGATCGACAGGTATTAATATTTCCAAAGGAAGAGGGAAGAATGGGAGATGAAACTTCAAGACATCGGCCCCCTCCGATTCACACTTGAAGTCATTTTCACTCGAAATTGTTTTGTGAAAAATTACTGTACCGGGTGTTTCGCATTAACCTCATCTTCCTGATATCAGTGATGGGTCAACTCATGAGACTTACACGTATAATAATTGGCATACCCAAAAAATCAAAGGAGCTCAGATATGCTTTTTTCAAAATTTCATTTTCGCCCAAATCTGCCGCTCCTTTTAAAAATGTATAGAGAAAAAATTAATGAAGATAAAAATTTGCTGTTTGCTCTAAAACACAATATATATGTACTCTCGAGTATGCGTGGTAACAAAATCAAGAGTGGGGGTGAAGTGGTTTGTAAAATATGACAAAATAACTGCAAAGAAACAAGACTAAAAATTTGTAATTTTCTTATTTTTTTATGAATCACATCTGAAAAAGTTATAATGAGCACCACATTAAACATTTTTAAATAAACGAGAGAGCACTTTCAATTCGGTGGTTGTTTTAGTAACCTTTGGGGTTTTATTTATGCGGCGAAAAAAAATACCAATTGAAGAAAAAAGTTTCTAGTCTTTTTGAAGAAAAATAAAACAAAAATTCTAATTTTGAAGGTAAATGCGAGAGATGCAAAACGATTGCGTGACGAGGTTAGGAATATAAGCGAGGGACTGTGGTAAAAAAAATCAAGAATCGGGATGAAGTGGTTTATAAAAAAAATTTAGTTGACAATTTTCATTTTTTTTTTTTGTTTTTTGTGGATAACTTTTGAAAAAACTATTATGAGCTCCCCACTAAAAATCTTTATAATGACTAGAAGGGCACCCTCCCCTACTTCGCGGTCTAAGCAAAAACCTTGAAAGTTGCTTCCCAACGTCGAAAATGAATTTATTGAATGTTACAAAATGGAAAATCACGAACATTTAAGAAAAAAATTGATTTTACATGTTTGCTCCTTTGAGAAAATAACCCCCAGGGTTTCTACTCAGGCTAAAAAGTGCTGGGGGGGGGGTGCCTTGTAAGTCATTTTGAAGATTTTTGGTAGGGACACATACTCGAGAGTATACGCAAATTTTTATCATCTTTAATTTTTTCTCGATGAATTTTCAAAGTGAGCGGCAGATTTGGGCGAGAATGAAATTTTGAAAATAGCATATCTAAGCCCCTTTCGATTTTTTGGGTATGCCAACTATAATACGTGTACGTCTCAGGAGTTAACTTATCACTGGTTTAAGGGAAGGGAGGTTAATGTGAAACACCCGGTATATTGCAGTTTTTCTCTTCTATACTGAAAACTGGCGTTCGTGTGGTAGTTCAAACGTTGTGTTTAGAAAGTATAGATAAAATCAGATTTGTGCAACCATTTTTGAGCATCGTACATGCCAATATTAAACTACGGTAAACTCCCAAAAATTTGCATTTTACATGTTTTTTTTTCAAACATTTTTATTTTACTGGTACAAGAAAAATGTTTAAAACAAGCAAAAGCCGTCGTTATTGATAGTCAATGATCATGCACAATGCTTGAATTTTGCTCAACTACCCTCCTCCCCACCTCTACACATTTTAAGCATTAATAAACAGAGATTGTTACCTCTGCACTTGGTATTCCGTTAAACATTCCATTTTTACATATTACAATATCAGTATGATAAATCTCGTAGACTATTGCAACGTTCAGTACACGATGAATCAACCATAATTGTGTACACTTCCGAACACACTGACAAATACGTCTTGAATTTTACGAGATTTTTTCGCGAATATTTCGCCAGACAATGAGTATAATTTTACACGCTACAATACCTACATGGAAACAAAAATTGTACATAAACAATAAAGGTACCTTAACTTTTCGTCAAAAAATTTATCCATTAAACTTATACGAGTTACGAGTACACTCTGTTATTCTACGTACGTCATTTTAAGAAATAAAAAATTGACATGACAATAGAATTGAAATTTATAAAAGTTTTATTTCATATTGCACCATTTTTCTTTTTGATTTTAACTTTTTTAATGCTTTCATACCCGTGAGTAGGTAGAGAGGTAGGTTAGGTACATTCGTACAAGCCTATGTAGGTAGTAGAAATATTCACGAGACTAAAATTAAATTTGACATTTCTCGACGGCCATAACCTCTTTTTGTTGGAAGATTTTTTTCCACATAAATCAGCTTCGTGTTTTTTTTGTTGTTGTTGTTGTTTTTTTTTGCTTCATTGGCTGATGACAAAACAAAGAGTATATAGGTACTTTTATGTAACAAATTAGAAAAAAAATTAAAGGTATAAAGCTCGCCAACGTAACGTCGAAATCGCTATCTCAGGTCACGCGTGTTCGGTATAAAAACGCCTGAAAGCGCACATGTCACATTATTAAACAGCTTTGTTAAAATTTAAACACCAATTAAGGAGCGCAATTCGTCGCAGTACACATCGCGTAGATAGATATCGTAGATACCTTGATATTAGCGCTGAAATATCCTTTAATGTACTAACTCATGTGTCTCGAGGATACCAATACGTCAATTTTATTGAAATCTCGTTAAAAGGTGTAATTTGATATTGATAAATGATTACATGGTGCAAACGCGCCCGAGTCACTATTACAAATAATGAGACGATATTTGTTCCGATTTCTTGGTCTTCGTTTTCTTTTCTTTCTTTCTTTCTTTTTTTTTTTTTTTTTTTTTTTTTAACTTCGGTGTTTGGTTTTTTTTTATGAAATAATGTCATGCCTACCTATAATAAACGAATATAATAAATGGCCTATTTTGTACCTATCGTATAAAATAATTGATGATTTGCTATGCGAAAGTAGTTTCTATAGGTGGGATTTTGAGATTTATTATACGAAAACTTGTAATATTTATCTTGCCCATCTTCTGCGCATGTATTGTTTTTTGTTATTTTTTTGAAAATAGTATGGTGATGAAACAGAATTTCTTGTTTAGAAATAGAGTTTCAGAAATGAGCTTTGAAAAAATTATAAAAATTGAAACAGATCAATTTTTAAATTCAAAATCTTGGGTTGATCAGTGTTGAAAAAAAAAAAAAAAACATTAAAAAACGGAGTAACTTGAGATGGATTTGCTTTTTTAAAATAATTCTGAAAAGAATGGGGTCGTAATAGTTGTAAAATGACCTGAAAAGTCAGCCTAAAAATGCTGTAAAGGTGGCTTATATATTGCTACAAAGTTCACCTTTCAAAATCACAAAATTTTACACACATCAAAGATAATTATGGGCGCTTTCTGCGCATATGGCATTTTATTACGGACACTTGTGGGAGTATTTAAATGAAAATTATCTTTCACAATTTCCACTGTGTTCATTGCTCGATGAGCCAAAATTTGATTAATCACCCAGAATGAACACTGGAAAATCGTATAAAAAAATTTTAAACAAACTCTATACTTCATTCCTTTCTCATCGAACATATAATACGTTAATTAAATTGAAAATAAGGTACATACGTTATGAACTGAATAAGTTAAATTTGACGCCTTTACAGAAAAGGAAACTATTTGCTCATCAGTAAAATCCGATTTGCAAAACTGACAATGACATACATGGGACTACCACTTAAATTGTGACATAATTTTTCATAACTTAGATTTAATGGAGTCTTTTCTAACACTTCCACATCAACTTTAATCTCAATAGGTGTACTTATTGGATTACAGTCATTCATATTAAATCGTAAAAGAACTTTTTCTAGGTATGTACGCTGATCTAGAGAAATAAAATCATTTGAGCGATTTATGGTCATGCCCAAGAAATAATGCAATGGCCCTAAATCTGTCATTTCAAATTCTTCAAACAGTAAAGATTCAATCCTAGCCAAATTTACTTTATTTTTACACATGATCATCACATCATCTACTCATAGAAGCAGGTATATATTAAGTTCGATATCAATTTATTTCAAAAAATAGAATAAAAAATTGAAAATGGAATTATAATTTACAGATCTAGGTATGTGTTTATATTCCGAAAATACAACCACTCGTTTCAAGGAGGTCATTAAAAATGTCACTTTTTTTAGCTCTTATAGTCGATTTTTCAGAGACATTCAAAAAAGTAATCTTGTTTTTTTTTTGTTAGAAATTGAAAAATTGCTTTTTTGAAAAAAAAAATCATAAATCATTTTTTTCGTCTTTTTAATCCATTTATGCTGTGTCTCTGTAGATTGGGATAGGTTTTGAGAACCCCCTAAAAATTATAAAAACGATGAAAACTGATTTTGAATAGAGTAATCTAAATATACTTCGTCTTTACCTTGACAATTTTCTGAAAAATTTTACGAATAATAACGTAAGCAAACTCGTTAAAAAACATGAAAAACAACGATATTTAAATGTTTTTGAAAAATTGGTTGTATGTAGCAGTTAAAATTGAATTATTGTATAAAATTACCTAAAATTGATTCTCTAATTTTCCTTCCTAGTTTTCAGGAAATTGCAAAAATGCTAAAAATTACATCAAGGAAGTAGAAGGGTAATGGTAAAAACTCGCTACTAATAGTCATTTTAGGTCGAAAAAAATTTTTAAGCTTCAAGCGAGTTTGGCAAGTTGAAAAAATTTAATTGGAGACGTAAAATGTTGACCACATCGTTGTGAGATGATTTAGTAACTATTGTCACTGTTCTTTGTAGATTTCCAAAAAAACAAAAAACAAAATTCGATCCATCCTACTCACTTTATGCATTTACCTAATTTGTGTCATTATTCTCAGTCAATTAAGACAGTACATGGCCATATATACATCTCCGTAATAAAGTACAACGGGATTTATCTCAAATACATGAACTCAAAAAATTATCCTTTTCGGTATAAAGCTGGAAAAAGAGTAACCGATCGGTATCCCACTGCGAGGTATGAAAATTGATAAACTATGGTCCAGTCTAAACGTCGTCATATCTATTTGTAAAAATTTCATTATCGAGAAGGTACTAGGTAGTCTATCTTGAACAAGAGAATATTTCATAATCCCTTTTTTCGCCAATAACTGCGACATGCTTTTGTTACACGTCTTCAATTTTTTCGTTGAATTCCCGGTAGAATGAAATCTATTTCCAATTTATTGTTTCAGTAGGTAAGCAAGTATGCGGTGCATCTCTCAGTGGACAAAGATTCATTCAAAGTTTCACAAAATCGTCGACATTCAAAATAAAAAAACTCTTTCGGGTCTTTTTCTTTGTTAAAGGTTACACCTGAAGGAACACGTTATGCATAAAAAAATTATGTTTTTTATCACGAATAAAAAAATTCAAGCTGGAAGAAAAAAATTTCCTTCGGTTTGTTTAACAAAATCAACAATGATTTACTCATTTTGGAAAAATTACCCTTAGTTAGTTTGAAATTCTTTGGATCTTGGTGAAGAAACAGTGATCCCACGGGAATCACTTTTCCTCTGCAGTCCTCGCTCTCTTTTTCTCTCTAATTTCTGCCAAGCTTTGAAATTTTACCACAAAATAACGTAGTTACCTACAAATTGAAGGGGGGAAAAATCAATTCTATTTTCACATAAGGAACGAAGTGAAGGCAGCTAAATTCAATGAGCTCAATAGAGCATGGTATAAAAGAAAGAACAAGAACGAAACACGTGAAGACATGAAATTGAATAGGTAATTTTTTCTTTTTATAATACGTTTGGTAAATCAAGATTGAAATTTGAAAGGTCAATCTCATTTATAATACTGGAAATATTTTCCTGTTGAGAGAAAACTAATGCGCTGAAAATAACCTATACCCGCATATTTCCTGCTTGTGGCTAAAAGAACAATCTAAATAACTCGCAGGATTGATATGTAACCTAGCCTAACCTAAGTTCAATTCGCGCTGCGGATAAATCATTCGTGAAATTTTTTACTAAATATTTCATTTTGATATTCACGAATATAACAGCGAGTCGACTTGTATTTAATGTCTAGTTTATAAGAAGACACACAAAGCTCAATATTATTAAATCAGCGGAAACTTCTTTTCTATAGGCTTTTTAAAGTCAACATTTTTCTCTTCGAAATACGCAGCTAGGTGTACCAAACGAAATGTAAACTTGGAATTATTTTAATTAAGTGTAGGTATATTGAAAGCAAAGATACGATAATGTTACATTTTATTTAAATTCCCAAAATATCGAGTAAATATTAATCTTTCTTTGTAGTAAAACAGTTTTACCTAATTAGGTATAATAATTATAATAAAACGTTTTATTAAAAACGAGTTAAAGTATTTTACTATCGAAAGCGCAGGCAACACTGCTTCGGTACAAGGAACTTTAATAGCTTTGACGATACTTCTCTTTTCAGTTTTCAGTCTTGGTTGATAGCATTGTTGGGTGAAATGTAGCTTTATGTTCAAAATACTCTCGTCAGTTTCGTTATTATTATCATTTTTATATCGTAGTAATTTTTGTTATGTTTTAAAAAATTCACAACAACGGGAATTATTGCTTCTCGCTTTATTAAAGTCAACAAACCGTGAGTAGAAAATTTTTTATTGAGAAAAAATATTCGGTATTGTAAAATAAGTAGTTTTTATATTTTTTATAATAAGCCGGCATGTGTCAAATCTTCTAATACTACTTGAGAAAAATCACATACGAGTATAGTGAAAAGAGAGAGGTAGAATGTTTCAAATCTTTATTTAAAAATTATTTTGAAAATTATATCAGTTATTTCATTTGCAATCGCACTTTGTGCAA
Organism: Ferrisia virgata; assembly: GCA_900060175.1. NCBI lineage: Eukaryota > Metazoa > Arthropoda > Insecta > Hemiptera > Pseudococcidae > Ferrisia > Ferrisia virgata. The sequence goes on along the minus strand of FIZR01023837.1, from coordinate 55,480 downwards.
ATGCATAGATGAATTCACTAACCAGAGCAACTGCTAAGTATAAATTAAAATATTTTCAAATTACATACAAAAAAATTTATTAATTTTTCAACTACGGGGTACCTAGATGTACCATAAGTATCTGCATATAAAAGAGATGTTTTTATAATTGCCATCCTACACGACTACGTAAAAAAAAAAGTAAAATGTTTAATCTAACTTTTTTTCATTCATTAAAAGCATTTATGAACACCCCATTAGAATCTTGAAGCTGAAATTAGTCTTAAAGGATTGCTTAAAATATTATTTACCATAATCGTTGCGTGCATTTTGACAAAAAGATAACTTTTTCTCGTCGTAAATTATGTTCACATCTTTTTTTTTCTTTTTGGCAAAATTCTTCGACTGAAAAAAAATTTCCACACTGTGAAATAAGTATACCTAGATACGGTGGTCGTAACTCGTAAGTTTTCGGTCATCATCTGATGCACAGTATTTAACTATGTACTAGGTAAAAAAAAATTGTTGTCATACGGTAATTGTACGATAGCTACAAATCTTGGTGAAATATTTTCGCGAGAGCAAAGGTTAATTGGATTTTCGTGCTCGGATAATTCTAGCGTGTTATGAAGACCCGCATTATATTTGGCATTTTGTGTATCACTTATTAATGCTGGTAGGTATGTCGATTGTGTACTAAATGTCGTATGTAGCGTGCAATGTACCCAAATGTTAGTTCAGACAAAGGTAATAGAATTAAATATACCAACGAGAGATGCTCGTTTATGAATATATCATCACGTATCAACCTTGTTCATACGTGTACGTATAGGTAGGTATAAGGATTTGGAATTTCTTGGAAATTAACTTAGCAGTTTTACATGCATATGGGAAACACATACAATACCAGATACAGTAGCTAGGGATGACTACAAACAACTTCTCTTTTCAATTATTAGTAATCACTTTTCATAAATCTATGGTTAGCTCACTAAGATTAGAAAGCTTATATTGAGGTAGAATGTAGAACATGATGTAGGTATAGGTAAACTAGGTATCTCTTCTCCCACATTAATGAAATTTATACTGTACCTACATTTTTTCATTAATTTTTTAATTGATCACAGATTTTATTAATCATCTTTTCTTTTCCCTCCTAAAATACGAACCAAAAAAAAAATCAATGATACAGCACGTAAACTACTCTTATTCATTACTGCGTTGCCAAGCATCATTAATGGAGATAGAAATGTGTAGTTCATTTATTTGTTACTAACATGTATGTAGAAGAAGGAAAAAAAAGAAGGAAAAAAAAAGAGAAAAATTGAAGAAACTTTTAACTTGATTACAAGTTCTAAGTCTTCTTCATTTTCAAGTTATTCGATTCGAATTCACACCTCGTCGTATGGAATTTACTTTGCTACTGGAATTTACTCCAATCTCTAAGAAGTAGAAAAAGTCAACATCTTATTCTTTTTAGAATAAGAAAATCAAACAGTTAACGAAATTCTCAACTAACGTTCATTTTTGGTCTTTTTATATAGAACTCTATCGTTGTAAATTTTTCCCCTTATTTTTTCCTCTTTCATTCGGACGACTATTTCTACAATACGAAATGTCCAAAAGACCAACTTATATCAGAAAATATTTATAAAACGAATCATAAAATGAAGTCGAGTTTGCGTTTTTTTTCCTTCAAAAATACGTATATATTATTGCGGCGGCTAAAGAACCTTGGATTTTTATGGTTATATCCTCTTTTCCTTACTATTTTCCTTCAATCTTACTATGCGTATACAGTAATACTCGTACTTGTTTAATACGATGAAATCTAATCCCTTTTCTCCTTCTTCTTCATTTTAGTATTCATATTTTGAAGTAAAATAAAATAGCAACGGCAAACGTAGCCCTGCATTAGTTGCGGAAGCATACTTTAGTGGATTCTGCAAGTGTATTTTTTTTTTTCTAATTTTTTTAAGACGTTAAACTAATAAATATTTTTAGAATATTTAGTCCAGTAAATCTAAGTACGGAATAAAGATTTTTTTCATAAATATGTTAGAAAGGTTTTAATAAACATATTACCGAAAATTCCAATTTATTGGGGGTGTGAATAATCCACAGAGAGTTCAGAGCTTCAGATCTTACCAAAGTTCCGATGTTTCTGCCGTATCTCTTCTGTATTGTATTTATTTCAGAAGTGCTACAACACTTTTTTAATTGTGGATAATATAATACTTACATGACCGATCGAAACGAGGGCGAAATTTAAAAAAAATTGTTTTTACAAGCATTGGAAGGCTCTCAATGTTTCGTGAAAAAAAAGAAAGTTTTTGATGGTTTTGATTTTAAACTTAAGGTAAATATAATTCTAGTGCAGAAGTATGAAAATGTAGGGAGAGGCCGGACAAGTTCAAAATTTTTTTGAGAGCGGCTTGCTCTCCAGGTCTCCCATTAGTGACACATTTATTCTACTCTAAATTCTCTACAAATTTTGTATTTAACATTTTTTTCCTGCGACTCACACTCACCCACAACCTTCTGCACTTACTGCATGATCAACAGAGCAAACTTTTATTTTAGATATCCTGAGTTCTGGTAGGACATTAAATTTTGAAATTTTGTGGAAGGTAGATATTATAAGTAAAAATTCTGTACAACTTTTGTCCTATAGATTGCAATAAATCCAAAAATGGTAAGGATAAGGGTTTAAAAAATTCGATGAAAAGATTTACAATAAGAGTAGCAGCTCGGACCACTTTGAAATAAAAATTGAAAGCTAATTTTACTAGCAAAAAAAAGGGAAATGAAAGCGAAAGCTTTGTACTGAATCTTCAAAAAATTCTTAATTTCTTACCTGTGGTTAGTATGAAAAAAATGGTCAACAGCAGAGGTGAATAGATATTCACGCTATCTATTATCAGTTTCGAACAACCTGTAACTGGTCGACCAAGCGCTACACAGTTAGCAGCAGAGATGGATAAACATTCATGCTATCTGTCGTCAGTATTGAAAAGCTATAACCGGTTAACCAAGCGCTATTCAGTTAATAGCAGAGATGAATACATATTCACGCTATCTATAATCAGTATTGAAAAGCTGTTACTGCTTGTTGACCTAGTAATACACAGTTAACAGCAGAGATGAACGTATTTTGACGCTATCTATCATTAGTATCAAAAAGTCGTTATTACTGGTTGACTAAGCACTTTACACTTAACCGCAAAAATAAATAGATATTCACGCTATCTATCATCAGTTTCGAACAAGCTGTAATTGGTAGACCTAACGCTACATAGTCAACAGAAAAGATGAATATATATTAACGCCATCTATCATCAGTATTGAAAAGCTATAACCAGTAGAAAGTAACCGGAAACTACTACGTGACTTCTCAGAATAAGCCAACTTCCCCGAGATAATCAGGGTGATGAGGTAATCATAGCCGGTGTTTCTTGAGTCGCATATGTTGCAACTCGCTACACATGAGAAAGAAGTAATCTAGCAATTGCTAGACTTGGAAAAAGTGGAGGAAAAAATGCCAATTTTCAAACTAGGAAGTTGAAATTTTGTTTGTAGACCTAAAAAAATGTACCTTTTTGGAGTCTCGACTGTTTACTATCTGCATTTTGATACCCGTGCCATTTATACGGGCCATGTTTCAATTTTCATCACCAGGGTGTCAGTGATTTTTCATTCGCGACACATGGAAAAAATTTACTTAGCCGGCTTTGTAAGGTATTATGTGACATTAATATGTGTTAGTGTAACCCAAAGTGGGTATCACAGTGTGATTACCAGTGCCCTGATACAGAATATGGCACCTTTCAATGGCGGTTAATTTACAATATAACAAGAAAGTAATCCATTTTCATGGTAAAAGCTATACTGAAAGAGAAACAGGTAAGAAGAAGAACTTTGGAGCGATCCAGACTCTTGTAGATCATGTACATTATATACCTTCTATCGAAAAGAATTTTTACAATGTTGTTCAGAGAGCACTTTCCAGCATACCTTATATTGAAAAAATTTTACTTGCACGTGAATAAATACATTTAAGTCATGGAAGAGAAATTTCAGGACGAAGTTGAGGGTAACTTTTCGCCAATACAGATAACGCCCATATTTTTATACCATACCATTCAGAACGAAGATAGATTCATGATTTTTAAAAGAAGAAAATATCCTGGAAGGAGAGGTAGTTGTAGCATGTGACATTTCTGGAATTTCACCTCGTCATAGCACAACATGTACTTTAATACTCATCAGTCATTATTATGAAAAATGTCAAAGACCATACCTATAGCCAAAAATCACGGATGCTTGCTTGCATATTTAATATTTTCACATTTGTCTCCTTTTCTTTTTAGTTTTTTCAAAAGTATTTCGTCCGTTGAATAGGTTGAATAACGCTTCTTCTCCAACGTATAGCAATAGAATGAAATTCTTTTTTCGTTCCAAAAGTATCATATGCTACGAGTAGAACATCTCACTTTTTATGAATTTTCAAGACTCGCTGTGAGGTATTATTCTTTTAAAAAATATTATAGGTACATACAAAAACGTATCCAACCTGTGTGTATTTCGATTTCTCGGTAATCAAAAATACGATATAAATTGCTTTCGAAAGTAATAAAAATAAATACCACGGAGTAATAAATTTTTTTCACCATTTTTCATATATTTTTCTACATGCTCGAATACATTGCTTGATAATGGTCGGAAAAACATGGGGCTTTTAGACAAACCAGAAACATTTCACTTGGTTGCAGCATACACTATACGTATAGAGCTGGGTAATAGGTATAGTATTTTTCCACGTAAAGAGAATGAAAAATTAATGTACCTAAGCGTACGGGCGTATAAAACAATAACCGAACAAAAAGTATTGTTTACACGTTATCCAACGTGTGAATGGTGGTTTTGAGGTATAGTGCACACGTGCAATTTTCAATTGACTTCGATAAGATTCAGTTCATCGGTCGCATATATTTCGCGTATATGTTTTCAAAAGAATTAACAAAAATACGACCGTGCTGTCTGGAATATTGAAAAAATATTTACGTGTCTATAATAACTCAGACTTGGGATAATTTTATCTGCTACAATGAGATCTAACTACCAGAGTTTACCTAATACCTGTCTACCAAATTCAATCTAGCGATGGTTGGATTTTTGTTTTCAATTTTATGAATAGATTTTATTTGGAATTTGAACTGAAATTGAACGAACAGATGAAAATATGGAAAATTATAAATCCTCCGTCTTAACAGAAAATTTACGTGATTGTATACGGAGAGGAAAAACAATAACGAGAAATTTTTTCATTTAAATTGCGTACGAATCGATCGGATCGGTAAGTAATCTGAAATTTCGCCAAGTTTTACACGACTCATTATAGGAAAACAGGGAAAACTTAATAAGAGAGCAACACTCATATACAATAGTAAATGGTGATATCACGATCGAATGAAATACGAAAGATTTTTTTTTTCTTTTTTTTTTTTCAATATTTTACGGAACATTAACCGACCGACTTTTTCTTAACGTTTTAATTTTTCAATGAAATGAACTCGTAAAAGTTTTCTAACGATGTAAATTTTATATTACGTCTAGCACAGGCCATATACACAAATTAAATAAATTAAAAAAGACATCTCGCTTTTTAAAAATATTTTTTGAGTTTATTTATGCGTTTCTTTACTTATTTTAAACATCTTATTCTAGGAATATATTTTTCAAAGGTCGTACAATAAGCTGTTTCAATTTTAGTTGTTTTTTTTCAAACGTTGGAAGGGCAAGGTAGTGAAAAAAAGTGGTGAAATGACGTCAATTGAACGTGGTAAAAATTTAAGGTTTCGAACTTGACCATTACTCAATTCCACAACAAAAATCAAAATAAACTGTAAAAAAAAGTTTTGTCTATTTTTTATGCTTCTTAGAGGGTACTAAAATCATGTTTAAAAATCTACAAAATGGATTATTTTGAAATTTCTTCGAAAAAATACGAAATCTCATTTTTAACGACGTAATAAATGAAAGGGTGGTAGAGGCGGGGGGAGGGGTTCACCTCCTACAAGTTCGAAATACATTTTTTTCAAAAAATTTCACCATAGACTGAGTAGTTAACAAAAGTATAAAAAATTTTCTTTCCACTCGTCAGTTATTGGCAAATTACTTTGTCACATTCCATTATTTCTCCCTGGACAACTGTCATTAATAGAAAGTTAGAGTATAAGTATCTATGCCCGCTTAATCTGGAGGTCAGATACCAACGTACAAAAACTAGGTATGTATGTTGCATAGCTGCTAATTGACAGGGTGCTTCCTTCCTGCAGTTCCTGCTTCAAATTGAGACGGGGCATGTTTTATATCCTTACGAGGTGCAAGGTTCAAAGTTTCAAATCATTAGTTTGATTGTGATTCGATCAAAATTGAACTTTTTTAGGGCCGTAAACATTGGAAAATAAAATCGTTCGCTATGGGCACAAATCCAAAGAGACTCCTCAGTGAAACTGTCACTGATTTCAACATTCCATTATTCTCATTTCTTTCAACTTCTTACAACTGTCACCCAATTTTTCCAACTCTCGAATGCTTGGAGGGGGGGTGAGAGACGCCCCCCCATTCGGTAGGTCTTTGCAGAGGTGTATTCATGGAGGAGGGTTTACAGGTTGGATTTCGCTTGAGAGGATTTTGTATTTCAGATTTCAAATACTCCTACAATAAGGATTTTGGATTTTAGACTTGAAATCCTTTTATGTCGTATTTTGCCCATCCCTCTCGTACATCGCACTAATAAAATGTTGGATTTTCTTTACGTAATGGGCATTAAAAAGATATTTTTTTGTTTACGCGTCCACTTCGTTGGGCACGATGCGTTTTCGGAATTCAGTCATCATCCCATAAGAGTTCCCGAAAAAGAAATTCTAGCCATAGATGGGCGAAAAATACGCTTTACACGATACACGAAACACGAAACGTTTGTAAAACCTTTATCTTTTTCACATTATCGGCATTAAATTTTTCTTAACGACGGTTTGATAGTTAGATAAATAAATACATGTACGTAATACGTACATGTACTGTATACCTAGCATTGGCTAAATGGAGTTTCAAGGTTTATTAGTACGAGAGCTTTGGTCGTCTAAAATTACTTACTTACAGTACTACGCAACTTACACGTATCGTATACGAGTATACATTTATTGTGGTACAATGACCGTCGGTCCCGTCGCATTCGTGGGAGTAATTCGCGTCGAATAGACTCTACGAGAATAAGTAATAAGATAAAGAAAAGTAGGGCGGGGTGGGGGTGGGCGAGGGTTGGAGAGACGACGAAACGAAAGCTTTGACGAAATTCGCTATATTGTAGGGCTGCTAACACGCCTTGGCGACGTTTCTGTCCGTAGGTAAAATAGTAGTAAAAGAATATTTTAGATTTATCTATCGGTATATGTATGTATTGTATAAGGATGCGATATGGCGATACAGCAAGGTACCTATAAAAGGTGGTAGAACGCGTTTAGATAATAACTTTAAACGCCGTAGCATCAATTTAACGAGAGTGTCATATTTCGCAGGTTGAAAGCAGGGAAAGAACAGCTGCCGATAATTACAACATCAACGGAAACAGACGACTCAGAATGTACGGACGAAAAGCGCAAAGATAGAAGGAAATGCGACAAACAAGATGAACTACCGAGTACACGTAATGAAAATGGCTCAGCATCGCTTAACGCCGACTTCCCTAATTTCAGCTCGGCGTTACAGCTGCGAGAAAACGTCGAGATAAATATTACAAGCGTGGCCGCTAATCGACCCATATACCCGAATATACCATATTCTCCGTATTCTTCGCCCAGAACCGTACGTCGTAAATCACCGCTCAAAGAATGTCGTAGAGTGAGCATTGACGAATGCGGCTCCTACCAGCAGCTCAATCAATACAAACTGATTGATTCTATCGGACAGGTGAGTCAACATTTTTATACGTACCTGTACCTATTTTTACCTACATAGAATAGTAGGAAAAACAACAACAACAACAACAACAATAACAACATGCATCTATACGCAGATTCATCAGCGTTAAAAATAGTACGTATATTTCAATTAACGCGCCGCGGTCGCCGATAAAACCCCGAAAATAATTGATCAATCGGGTTAGACTGCTTTGAAAATTTACACCCGAATAACCATCTATGTATATCGAAATTTACCCTTGATATACCCAACAACTGCTTATTTATAGTGTTAATATATCGCGTAAATTTCACATCCATATACGGTGGACGGTTCGGTTCGGTTCGGTTCGTTCGAGTTAAATTCTACGTCATTTGGTGTCGCCTGAAGGCTTGTGTGCAAAATTCAAATTGTCAAAGAAAAAAAAAAAAGTAAAAATGTTCCACTCGAACGGCTATAATTCTAACCGCACGACGGCTATATACGCGAAAAGGGTATCAAGTTGTAAAATCTTTTTTTACGATAATTTCACTCTCGACGTTATGACACTTTCGTTGGCCTAGTCGCAAGGCCAATTTTTACTCATATTAAAGTTGCTTCTATGTAGTATATTTATACGAACCAACTGAACAACCGAACAACCGAACAACCGAATAAACAAACGAGGAAAAAACTTTTCATTTTGCAACGACCGAACGGAAAAATTTGATTCGTATACTTTGAGAAAGTACTCGTAAGATTGGACTAAACTAAATACGAGTATAAACTCTTCTTAACATCTCGGCTCGCGTTTTTCGTTCGACTTTCGACTAAAAAAAAAAAAGAGGAAAATCTAAATATATGAGAAAAACTGATAACTGTGCGGAAAGATTTTGGTAAATTGTTTGCGTTTCTTTGTGACTCTCGTCTCGTTACGACCGCCGAGTCGGATATATATGTATAATTTTCCTTCCGTAGTCGACATAGTTTACATCTACACACAACTTATACTTGTGTAAGTATATAACATTTCCTATCGCATCGTTCCCAAATTACTCCGATGTCAATAAAATTATGCTAATTTTGTACGACTATATTTTATACGCTGCGCTGGCACAAAACATATTACAGATGTTTAATTTAAACATTTATCGAACCAGTAGTTCGTTACAAGGCTTGAATTAAATTTTTAATGAGTAAAATGACGTTTGAGAATTAACGCTCGTTAGTATAATGCTGAAAATGTTAATGAAATTATTAAATAAAATTTTCTCTCCATTGTGTGCAAGAATAATAATATCATCAAATTGTATCAGAGAGGCGTTATATTATAGACAAGCTAAAAGTTAAGGTTTTGGCAACTATAAGAGGTACCTGTAACTATTTTGAAAGAAAAATTGATTATTAGCGTGCCCCCCTTTTTTTTGCAAAAGCAGGAATTTCAAAACACATACCCCTAAATTTTTTCCTTTTAAGCTGTATTTCGACTAAATCGAAGCACGTTAACCCATATGCTGGCTTGGCCTTCGAGTCATTTATACTAATAAAATTTCCAAACAGTGTAAGTCTTTAAATTTTTTAGTTTTTTCAAAAAATCAAGATATCGTCACTTAAAGCGTAGCAAACTCAGCATAAAACATGCGAATAATTTTTTACCTAACATCAAAATTGTAGGAATTATGAGAGATCAAAGATAGACAAAAATAATCCATTAGGGTGGATCAAAAAAAAAACCATACATCGGAGTTTTACCAAACTCACGCAGGTGGTTAACTTCAAGTTGAAAACCCAACATACAAAATTTTGTTATCCTAGTTCGGGGGGGGGGGGGGGGGGGGGGGGTAGATTTATAGCTCCTTACGCGGTTTTTCGTTCACAGAGCTAAAAAGTGCGATTTGAGTTTCTACGTCTTCCTTTACCATTGACATCCTGATCCGATTCCACTTATAACCACCTACAAGGGGGACTGAAAAGTTGCAAATCGTAATAATCGACCTATTGTATTTTTTAAAAAACCTCAATAAAGTGGCTTATCGCCTCAATAATGGGTCCAAACATTTTTCCAACCTAGGAAAATGAATTCTAATTGAAGTTGCTCAAAAGTTTCGCGTTACAGGACAGCCAACCTTCTAATTCCGAGATCTTTGAAATTATTGCCATAATTATTAAGAAATTTTCGATTTTTACACCTAAAAATCAATTTTTCAGTTGGCTGCCCTGCAGCTCGAAACTTTTGAGTAATTTCGATTGAAATTCACTTTTCTAGGCTGAATAAATTTTTTGGACTCATTATTGGGGCGATAAGTCCTTTCATTAGGTTTTTTTGAAAATTAAAATATGTCGAAATTTATGATCTACAACTTTTCAACCCCTCGTAGGTGGTTATAAGTGGTATCGGATCGAGATGCCAACGGTGCAGGGAGACGCAGAAAGTCGAATCGCACTTTTTAAGTTCAGTGAACGCGGTCCTACATCACTTTTAGGCGGTTAAAATGACGAAAAATTGCGTTTTTCCGAAAATGACGCCACTTTGTGGACCCTTATTTCTACCCTCTTCAAGCTATAGGATCACAAAATTTTATATGGTGAGTTTTCAACTCAAAGTCATTCACCTACGTGAGTTTGGTCAAAATCTGACGTATATTTTTTTTTTTTTCGATCCACCCTAATATCCATACTGCTTAAAGAAAAGGGAATTAATTCCCCCATTTCAACCACTTTTATTAGAGATACTCACTTTGAGTGCGAAATGCACCACACAAAATTCCCAGCCCCTTACCTCAGAGGGGCGGGGGGAGTTGTACGTATAATGATGACTTTATCATAGCCTTACTTGGAGGACCTCTAGTACCACCCCCTCCCCCTTTTGAGGTAATGCGATCAAATTTTGTGTGGTACATTTCACACTCAAAGTAAGCATCTCTGGTAAAATGTTTGAAATCGGGGAATTAGTTCCCTTCCTCTCCCATTTTCGTATTTATTTAAGAAGTATGGATATTTTTGTGAATCTTTGATCTCTCATAACTTCGAAAATTTCGATCTTAGGTAAAGAATTATTCATACGTTTTATGTTCTATTTGCTGTGTTCTACAACATGATATCTTCACTTTTTGAAAAACTCAAAAATTTAAGGACTCACACTACTTGGAAATTTTGTAAATCTATGTGACATGAAGGCCAAGTTGGCACCGCGGTCAACCTGCTTCGATTTACTCGAAATACAGTTTAAAGGTGTTTTTGCGGTAAAAAGAAACAGATATGCGTTTTGAAATTGCAACTTTGGAAAAATACAGAACACCCTATTAATTATACAATATACACAAGTATAGCAATGGATATGTACCAAAATGTTGACGATTCTGGTCTCAAGTTTATGCTTTATTCGATTTACTAAAAGAAATAAATAAAACAGCAAAAAACTACAATTTTGATCTGCACGAATCTGTATAGTGTACCGAGTACACGTTTTGTTTTTGTCTAATTAAAATTCACGACGTAACTAACCTTTTCAACTCGAGGGAATTGTTTGAAATGATTTATTGTAAGTTTTTATGAAGTAGGTAGAGGTACCTACTAGAGTTTGCTCAATTAATTTAACTTGTACGTAGGTACCAGGTAGGTAGGCAGGTAGGTAGGTACGATAAAAAACAAACGTTTTTGGTTTTTCTCGAAATTACAAATTCGATGTTGATTCAACGCTATCGCGCTGGTATAAAATTGTACGTAGACTACGAACTTGGAGTACTTTTTTAATGAAATTACAGAGCACGTTTGCAAAAAGTGCAACTTATGGGACACACATTTTTTTTTTAAGTACATAAACTTACTTATTCTAGGTATACGTATAAGTTGAAACTTGATGAAATTACATCTCTCCTTTTGTAGTTACTTGGGTTAACTTCTTTTTTTTTTACCTTAATTTCTATTTAGTAAGGCTTGACCGCCGAAAATCATTCTCGTAACCCTTTACAGAAATGTACGTAGCGAAAGTACGACTGTTGAGAGAAATTTCAGACCTAAGGTCAAGTAAAGTCCCACTCCTTAATTTCTAGCTTGAACTAAACTACCACAGACTATCGACCTACCGCGAATGGAGCAGGAAGGAATATCAACGAAATTCGTTTTGTGGTCTTAGAAGACTTCTGAGATAAATTTTTGCCAGGTCAGATGTTTATTCCTTTTTTATTTTTTTCTCGAATCTAAAAATCATTTATTCAGCTCAATATCAACCAAAAACAGTCAAATTTGGGCGATAGACTTGGATTGACAGCAGATTCGATATTTTTAAATGGAGATGATTTTGGATTAAAATTCAGTCATGTCCAAATTTAAGCGAGGGGTTGCTGAGGGACAAAAATCTCAAAAATTGTTTCTTTTTAAGCGAATCAATAGACGATCCAAAATTGCATAGCATATCCAAAAATCAGCTTCTTAGGTTAATTAGAAGGAAAGATATGGGAGTTTCAACTCTTTTTAAACCTGAAAAAGGGCTGTTCCTCTAATATCTCTCCTCTTCAAATTGAGTTGTTAAATTTAAATGTAGTATGTGGACTTGGCAGAGGTCCTAGACGTGCTTTTTGAAAATTTCAACTTTTCAGCCTCATCGCACTCCCTCTTATAGCTCTAAAAATGTAGTTTTTTGGTTGATTTTTCCTATTTTTTTAATTTGCTTCTCGCATATCTCGCCTCCAAGTTGAGTTAATAAGTTGAAATGTGGTAAGTAGATTGAGTGTATGTTCTAAATATGTCTTTTGGGGGTTTCAACTATTCACTGTAATATCTACCTGGCCCGTACATCTACCAATGTTCAAGAAAAAACATCCCAGAGCACTCCTGTTCTTATTCCATGAGCGGCCAATTCGAATATCTTCTTTATTGTACAAAAACCAGGCTTAAATTTTTTTTTTACGTTGAGAAAATACTTATGGCTACTTTTATTTGTCATACAAAATATCAAAATAATTACGTTGATTTTTCACCTTGATACTTTCTGTTCAAACACAAAGAATCCTCAGGCTTAAAAAATATATCCAAAGTGTCCCACTCTCGATGGTTCTAATACTAGGAACAGGTACTCATTCATATATTTGTACGAAGAAACAAAAATTTCCTGTAAACTATTTTTTTACATAAAAAAGCCTCGCAATGCGTTGCTTTTTGAGCCGGATTTTTCTAAAATAAAGGATTTATAAGAATTGTCCATAAACTAAGAAAAAATAATTTTTTTTCTATTATTATAAACCGCACTATCAGGAATATTTATGTAATTTACATGATATTTTTTTTTTAGAAAACTCATTCATGGAGAGGGGGTGAGGACGGTCTTTGGTGGGCACGGTCTGTTTTTTTATGTTTTAAAAAACTCGAAAAAGAGACTATGTTGATAATCACTCAGAGCGAACAAAAAATTTACAGAAATATTTTCTCACTGAATTAAACGAGCTGGAATGAAAACGGAAAACGGGGAGGAATGTGGCCAGAAATGAACAATATCTATTTCATTATTCTACCTTTTTTATTTTATGTCAATGATCAAATTTCGAAAATATTTTACGTCGCACATCATTTTGAGAAGTTCGGTTTTGAATTTTATGAAACAGGTGAGTGTTTTGACTTTCGACGAACAATTAGGAAATTTTTTTTATTCCTACAAATGAGAGAGTAGGCAAAACATTGTACATAAATTTTATACGAGACATATTACTAACGAAACGAGATTTTGACGGGCAGGTGGAGTAAGAGGGTATGTATATAAAGAATTAGCTCCCTTTAACTGGTTTGTTTTACATTGAATATCGTACACCATCTATAAACGATCAAAATTCTACCAACAAACAAATTTAATGAAGTTTCAATCCTTCCGCATAAACTACGTTATTTAAAGTTTTATACGTACAATAGAATGTTAATGTGTAATGCGATCATAAAAAAAAAAACAAAACCACGTGTTTATGTAACAATTAGATATACCATTCTTCACTTCTCGTTAAAAAATTTACGATTTCATTTTTCATCGTTGTTGGCTTTTAATTTTGATAACTCGGTTAGCGATGGTTTTTTGTACACACGGAAAACTAGAGTCAAATTTTACGACCGCGAACAATAATTTTAAACGAGCTCGTATTTTTACGTTTATCAGCTCAACACTAAGTACTTGTCTTTTTTTTTTTTTTTTTTTTTTTTTTAAAAAACGTAATGTTTTTTTTTTTTTTTTTTTTTTTTTTTTTGTAAACAACGTAGCGTTTTTTTTTTCCTTCTAAGTTTTATTTTAAACATCTCTTTTCACGAACGTTTAAACAGCTTGTTTCTGTTCGACGTATAATCTTATTTATGCAAAAACGAAATAAAATCGAGATGACAGATTAATCGGCGCAAGGGATGTAAGTGGAAAGAAAAGGTAAAAGGTATCGGAAAGTACGAGTATCGTCAAAATGATATCTCCCGAGGAAATGTGTCAGTAAAAATAATCAATTTTATGTTAATTCTTATTTTAACCATTTTATTAGATAAATTTTGCTTGATTTTCACTTAAACGAATAATATTTTTAAAAAAGAAAAATTCACGTTTTATTCTAAGCACGCTTTTCAATCCCCCTCCTTGCTTGTAAACGTCGCTCGAAGCATTCATTTCTCATTCGCTCATTTAAATACATAATTTGCCAAGGAACGTACTACTCCGTTGGTAAAATCGCAATATCCATACTGTATTTTTTTAATTTATGTACTTAGTACATGACTCGATATATTGCAACGTTAATCTTGCGAAAAGTGATCCAATATTAGGTATATTTGATGTTTTTTCCTCGACAAGATTGACACGATGAAAAAAAAAAAACTCACACTATGGATAATTTACATGAAACGAGTTTTAGCGCGAAAAAAGCCCCTTTTATAAAAATTTAACTATAGTCATTGCTATCGTAAAATGACTAACGTAAGTTGCCTTTCATTTTACTTTTCTACCCAACTATGTTCCTTCTATTCAAGTTTTAAAAAGCTTTTCCAACTTCAAGCGGTTTTCGTTGAAATGAAATTTAAACCATCAGAGTTTTTTTTTCTCTGTATCTCACGCTTCTATTCGTTGATGCTTTGAAACATCACACACATTATTATCATTATTATATGTACACTATTGTATGGATTTAGGTACCGCAGCTGAAGTCAAGTACAGCGAACTAACCACAAATGTTTTCTAGTAAAACTAAAATTCATGAGGAAAAAATCGATCCTCAAAAATAATCAGATTAGTGTTTTTTTTTGGCTGCCAATCATAATTTATCAGCTATTTACTAAATTACACCATTTAAAAACGAGACAAAATTTCATTGCAGGAATTTCTTTACGCACTCAGTTTGAAAATTTTCAAATTATAAATAACATAATAGGCAAGTATATAAAATTTTGTATTGTAAAATCAATCGTTGTAGGTAGCTGCAAAGAAATAATAAGTTGCAGGTAATTTTAATTTACCCGTGATTCGGTATGTATTGAAATTTTAAAAGATAGAAATTTTTTTTAATTTAATTCTTTCGATGTACTTTTTATTTTTGAAATCAGGAATTACAGCTCATACCAAATATTATGAAAATAGTTACAAATATTTCGCCAGACAATAAATAAAGACATCGAGTTGTTTATTTACTCGATAAAATATTGGAGTTGAATCAAGTTTAATAATTAAGGGAAGAAAAAGAAGGTAGCATCTTCTATCAATGTTCGAAATTTACGGTGCTAAGAATTTTATTGTGAAGTATTATCCGACTATATTGTTAATCTAGCACCAAAATTAAACAACTACGTAATCAAATTACAGAAATATTACATTTCTTGTATTATATATTCCTATCTTTCTACTTCACACCCAAGGGTCAACGAAACTAAGCACAGTTATGTGGTCTGGTTTTGTGCATTATTAAACGAAATATTCGTTTGCAGAACACCCGCGGTACACGTGTATCACTATTTACTACACCTACCTATTTGAAGAAAATTAATTGAATTGAAAATAGGTAGGTAAAACAGAAAAAAATTGTCGCGAGTCGCTTCTTCATTATCATCACTAATGAATCTCATCTTACCTGAAGAGAAACGAACTAGTTAACATTTTCTCGCCTTGGTTACAATATCCATCTGTAAAAGTATTTTCTATACCAACTTTACAAACCAATACACCTGATACATTCACCTAAATGAAACGCCTTCTTTACTTCTTTCATGAAACGAATTACAACCAAACACGCGATCGTCACGTTTTCCAATTAATGAAAAAAAAAAAAGAAGCACCACAAAATTTTTCTCATTTCAGCTCATAGTTAGCCTTCGATTTCAAGATAATAGAAATCTTGTCTAGATGTACTTATATTAAGAAAACGTCGTCGTCAAATCAAAATAATCGAATAACGTTAATCTGATGAATACCCGCAGAATAAATTCATGAGAAACACAATTTGATAGGTACCTGATAGGGTGGGTCAAATTTTGCTTTTTTTGGAAATCTGTATGCAGTGGGGTCACAATAGTTACAAAAGGACCTCAGAAAGGATGTGCTAAGAATTTCAGTCCCCCAACTCAATTTTTTAAACTTGCAAAACTTACTTGAAGTTCAAATAATTAAAAAAATTTTAAAAATATATTTTTTGAAAATTTTTTCAAAAATGGAATTATTATATTTATTTTGACCCAAAATCACTATTGGTAACATTTTTTTATCATTACTCCATTTTTTAGAGGTTTTCAAAAAAAGTAATTTTATACTGAAAAACTAGGAAAGAAATTTTTGTTTGAAAAATGCTCCTCCCCCTCCCTCCTGAGATCGATGTAGCACATCAATTTTACACGATTAAGCACAATGTTTCATTTTTATGCCCCATAGTCGATTTTTCAGAGGCTCTCAAAAAACGTCATTATTCGTAATTCTTTGTAAAAATGACTTTTTTTGATGGCCTCCTTGTCCGAGTATGATGGTTGCCTTGACAGACAAACATTATTACTCGGGTAAGCGTTCGTTCATTCCTTGTCCGAGTACGAATGTGCAAAAAATTGTAGAAAAATAACCAAATACATATATGAAAAAAATCGTACCTCTCACCAGCCAACTTGATTTTACTTTTCTTCCTACCTACATTTCTAATAAAGTGAACATGTAATGAGAAAAAATTTACAAAATCGAGTTGCTAAAAATGAAAGACAATGAAAAGAGATGCAAGTTTCTCGAATAGCGTAAGTTTCGTAAAGCTATGTTTTAAATTCGGAACGATTTTATAAATTTTCATAAGAGATACTCGTCCTATCTATGAAATTAGAATATAAAAATCTCGATTTGAATTTTTTTTATTCCTTTCTTTTTTCAATAGTTATATACAGGGAGTTGAAATATTTTAAATTTCAAAACTAAACGCCTACATTTTCATTATCTAAACTTATTGAAATCTCGAAAAAATGCTTTTTTTTTCACAGAATGCCTTTGAATGAACGAAATATTTTGTAATTAAATGGTTCACTCGATTCTGCCACGCAGCAAAAACTTACCATTATACCAAAAAATAAAATATGATGAAATTTAGAATTTTTTCATTTTGGTTCTTAAAGAACGGGGCACGATTAAGTCATTCATATCAGCATCAGTTGAACAATAAGCGCTCGGATTTTTTCATTAAATTGAAAGATAATTTTTTTTCGTTTGGAACTCGTTTTATTTCAATATTTTTCCTCATTATAAAGTAAAATTTCCGATTGTACTTTTTTCCCCAGATAGATATTAACGGTTTGCTATATTTTGTGTAAATTAGCTGAACTGAACATTTCATTTTTATCTCAATCGATTAGCTAGCTATTTCGAGAACTGAACGTGTCATCGAAATAACATTTCAAAGTACCAATATCAAATCATTATAAGTGCATGTAGCTTATCATCATCAGTAGTTCGGTAGTAGATAGATACATTATTTCTGACTCGTATCATTAGATACATTCGCAAAAATGTAAAAAAAAAATAAAAATATTCCATTCGATAACTTTCAAATGCGTACAGTATTTTTTTTTTCAAACACAATGCATTGCAGTTTATAAAAAATATGCTTTAAATTTATTAGAAAATTTTACTTTGATTGCAAGACATGAAAATGAAAACGAATAAGAATTGTATATTTCATTTATAATATCGATGATAGTACAAGTTATTGAGTTACTGCTCCACTGTTCAATTTCCCTTTCCGGTTTATTATTTATTTGTTATTATTTTTTTTTTCGCTCGAAGAAAAATGTATAGGAATTTTTTAAATTGAGATAAATCTGCGCGTAATTCGAGAGGAAAAAAACATGAAAATAAATCATTTATATTTTATTTTCGTTCAATTTCGTACGAGCATGAGTCAATTTCGTTTTTTTTTAATATTTTTTATTTTTTCTTACCAATCATTGATACCATACCTAATTAAATTAAAGTAGATTTAAAATTTTTCATTCTATTTATGTACCTAGTCGTAGCTACCTACTAAAGCGTAGAGCTTTTATCCATACGTCATAATACATAGTACCTTTGAGAATTGAGATCAGCAAGCATAAGCACACGCACATTTGTTTGTAACCTGCAGGGATAGAAACAGCGCTTGCTTTGATTTCTTTCGAGTGCGGAACATGGGAACAAATACGTAAAATTTATTTTTGCCGAGTTTTTGAAATGAAGCAGCGACAGTAGTTGGGAGTTTTAAAGAAAGAGTAATGATCTTTTCTTTCCGCATGAAAAAAAGTAGGTTGAATTCTGTTTAAAATGTATTTCTAATAGATACCTATTTCGCGAAATTTCACCATTACAAGAGTACCAGGATTGCTTTTTCTGGATTTCTGAACGGACTGATGCCTTGAAATTTTCTCCCCTCCCCAGCACTCTATGAAAGATATAAAATACAATGTTTAAAGCGATAATATGTCTATTGACATGAATTTTTTCAAAATTTTCCTCTTTTTCATATAAATTAAGGCCATGAAGTCAGATTCATGATTTGATCTCTACTAATAGGTACCTCATTCAGGCATTGTTACAGATGGAAAAATTTGGTAACAGCACTATTCGTTAATCACCGAGACACTGAAACATCAAGTTGCCTTAATAAGGGAGACGTGAGGGAATTTGCTAAATAGTTACTCACATCTGCGTGAGAAATTTTCTCTGCATTTTAATTGGATGACATCTACTGACCTAAACCAGTGAAAGCTGATAACACTTTTATCAATAAATAACAACAATAACTGTACACTATATGATGTTTCATCAGCTGATTAGAGTGATTACCGTCATAACTCATGAAAGTCTCAACCAATCAGATTGCAGGAAAATTTTCAAAAATAGTGCTGCGTGTGAAATGCATTTTGAAAGCTAAAAAAAAGTAACTAATGTGACCAAATATCAGCGCTCTCTAGTACTAAATTGGGTGAGTAACTATTTACAAAACTTTTCTGTAATCCTCTTTTCTGCTGTTACGTGCAGAGAGGCATCTTGATATTTCAATATCTATAGTTGATCAGTAAGAAACTCGTCATTTAAGTATAGTTCAAACAGAATTTTTCCAGCGTAAAAACTTGTCAATTTTCTGAATGATTAATTTTTTTTTCTGATCGTGTTTACTTAAAAGTTTCCATTTCAAATTCAAATTCTTAAGCAGAATAGAAATAACGTGAAAAACAACTGTTGGAAATTTCTATTGATGGAAATACAAAATGTATAGCTTTTGTACGTCTGCTGTTAGATTGATACGTCAAAAGCCACAAAATAATCAAATTTCGAGCCACGCATAGCCAGCTATATATGGTAGCACAATCATTTAAGATATATCTGACTAAAAATGAAAAATGTTACGTCCACATGCTACCTGTGTACTTGTATAAGTATGTTACACTTTGAAAAATTGATGACCTGTGAGAAGATTTACATTCTGTAAAGAAAGTAAAATTATCTGAGATAAAATGCCATCTAGCGTAAGTACATATAAGATAAAGTGTACACTTGGCGTGTTATTTATTGCGTAATCTTCGTCGTTCGCTATTCTTTACCTCCCTTCAGCTATTTACGCTGACCACATATCACGTAAAAGTTACTCGCTATGGAAATAATGTCGGAAAATATTTTCCTTATTTTCTTCTCTTTTTTTTCGGGCCAGTTTAGAAACGTAGAATAAAGACTAAAAAAAATGATACGATTACATTTTTAACTTGCTGTTTTTGTGGCTTTAAAAAGATGCTGGTATTTTCTTAGGCGCTAATTTTTTTCCGAATTGAAAAACTAAGCTTTTATAGAATCTGCCATTAAAAAGTTGGAAAAACCGTTTTTATACTCGGCAACACAAAAGAACTTTTAAGAAGAATATCAGGAAGGACGACCATTTTATACAACTTTTATCCAGTGTTGGCGTAAAATTTTTCTTAAAAAATAAAACAGTCCCACGATGATGACTCGATGGTACCTATCTGCAAAATCTTAAAAGTACGTACCAATCCCCAGCTACGATGGCAACGCTAAAGTAAAATCTTCTTCGATAATTATACCGATTAAGCTGATAGCGTGGTCGTCGAAGCTGGAAAAAAAAACTCTGCACTCGCTCTCTCATATTCGTGCGACATCAAAAGCTAAACTATACACTTTAAAAACGGAAATAAATAGCGCTAAAAAACAAGCGTGATTTTTATCTCGTTCTTGTTACCAAGGTAACGAGTACGTATAGACTTTGTACACGGTATAAACCGCACTAAGGCATGAAGTTTCATAATACTATCTCGCCAAGAGTCGGCAATACAATACTATAATGTCAATCCAAGACGACTACTCTGGGTGTATTTTCGAGCAAATACGTGTTTTATCTATTTCGGAACTTTGCAGCCAAAAAGCTTCGAAGAGCGACGCGACGCGTTGATACGTAAACGAAAATTTCCTGCATGCGAATTACCCCTTCCTAGCCACTTACCCTAGCTTCACCGTATCGTACGGTACCGTGTAGAAAAGCAGTCGAACGAAATACTGATTACTTGTACATATTTGCATAATGTATACCTATATAAATGTTCATAGGTACAGAGCTATAGTACAGCGCAAACTAAGCGTATTTTACGACAAGTCATATTACGTAGGTAATTATTTACATCGTTTAAAACAACTGTACGTACGTATTCCATCAACCTCTCCTGCTAGTTTCTGAAAATCTGTTCAAATATGTACCACCTCCACCTGTTTGGTTTTACTTTTTTAAATGATTTTTGCATGGGAAGCAGGTATCTAGTACGCTAAAATGTTTGAAACACTTTCGTCGCCCGCTCCATCCATATTAATCCAATTCAAAATACGTACCATGTACCTTGAATTATGGAAATTTGTTTTACAATGCCAATGTAGTCGTTTCATTTATACGAGTAGGCAGAGGTACTACCTCAACTCGTGGTATATATACAAACACAGCGTCAGCGTTGATTCGCAGTACCTAATCGAGTTCTGATTTATGATTTTGTTTTTTAAAAATAAATACGCACGTACCTTACCCATGTAAAACTATTTCCGTGTAATTGTACATATAATATAGATGGGATGGTAGATAGAAGCCCGCCCCTCCCACGCTCAACTGTACTACAAACTCACGAAGCATTTGAGCAGCGTGACGCTTAAATTTCTCCCCATGAAATATCACATCCTGATAGTTGTATGAATTCTCAAATACTGAGTGAGAAGGGAAAAAAAAAGATTATCCGTTGATAATTCTTGTTGGCATAGCAACGATAATATTGTATGTTTAAATTTTATCTGTATTTGTTCTTCGAATATATCGGTTTAGATACCTTAAACTATACTTTTTAACCAGTTATATTAGCCAATATCAATATAGATATGTTTTAAGGTGTTTTCGAGCTTTTGCAGGTTTTACAGTTTCTGTAATCTAATAAACTGCATCGAATTCTTTTGTTTTGTGTGTTCGTGCGTTCTTACTGTTTTTGCTGGATGTGCAGTACATGCATTTTACTATATAAAAATTTCCAATTAGTCTGGAGTTATTTTTTTTGTACCACTGCATAAGAAGCATCGTATTTTTGAGTGCTTTAAAGTATCCCCTCTACTGTAGACATTGGATTTGAATTTTATCCTGATTTTATCACGTATTGCGATTAATTGGTATTAAATTTTGTTTCAAATTTTCAAATTTTTCATTTTTATATTGCAAAAAATACACGTTAATTTCGCATGAAAATTACAGAATACGGTATATATTATAATTGTCAATTGCTTTCCACTCAACCTCAATTGGAGTATTATAAATACCATCTGAGGATGATCTTCAATCGATTGTGTGTATGAGAAAATTTTGGCTGAGTACAATTTTTCAACATCCTCGCCCCCTTGCTCACTAATCACTCCTTCCTTTCAATCAATATGGTCTCAAAGTCACACGTAATCAACCATACTGCCAACCTAGATATACTCAGTTGAATATGGCCGACACAAACGTATGCCTCTATTGTCAGCATACTCACAGTTCCTTGGGAGTATTTTTATTGAACATTCACGTAGGCTTTTTTCATGTTATCTTCAAATAAATCATCGAATCGATAACCTAGCCGGGTTTTATAACTTGGAGTTCAGAAGTGGTCCATGAGTAGGCGTTGAAACTATTTACGAACTTAGGATTCCGATAATAGACGGCGTGTTGCCCAATTATCTCTGCTGTAACTGCAAATAGCGCTTAGAACTTAAGTGTGTAATGTTTTGGCCATAGTGGTACTCAAAACCTACAATATTTCTATTTATTAGTGAGCCACACTTTAACCATTATGTCATGCTGGCACCAAATCTTTTCTTTTTCTGCATAAAACACCGGTTTTAAACCTGGTTGTTCAATAGTTTATTGTGGTTCCAGTTGAGCCAAAAAAGTTTTAAGAATTTTTTGGCATCATTGGATTCATGAAAAAACTCAGCTTAGAACGTCTGTTTTCCCCCTAAAATGGTAAAGGAAGAAGTTTGAATATAGTACTGGTGCTTATAGTCATTGATCCTGAAGCACCAGTTCTAAAGCATTGCATTAAAAGCAATGAGGCTAAAGCATTAGTGGTATAGCATCCGTTTTGAAGCACAGATATTGAAGAATCAGTGTTAAAAAACCAGTGTAAAAAGCACTGGCGTGAAAAATACGAATGTTAAAAGCATTAATGTGAAAGCTCCCAGGACTAAAACATACGTGTTGAAGGTGCAGTACTAATGCATTCGTGTTAAAGCACTGGTCTTGGTGTAAAAGCAACGGTGCTAAACAGGTATAAAAGCACAAGTGCTTGAACGTTTATGTAAAGCGCCAATGTTGAACCATTAGTATGAAAGCACTGGTACTAAAGCATTGGTATAACAGCCTCCATGCTAATGCATCAAAGGTTTTAACACATGATGATTTAGGACCAGTGCTTTAACACTGATACTTTAGAACTAAAGCAAAGGTATAAAAGCATAAGTGTAAAAAGCACTGGCGTAAAAAGTACGAATGTTAAAAGAATTAGCGTGAAAGCCTCCGGGACTAAAACAGGTTGAAGGTGTAGTGCTAATGCATTCATGTTAAAGCATTGGTCTTGGTGTAAAAGCAACAGTGCTACACACTGGTATAAGAGCACTAGTGCTTGAACGTTTGTGTGTAGCACTGGTGTTGAACCATTAGTATGAAAGCACTGGTGCTAAAGCATTGGTATAATAGCCTCCAGGCTAATGTATCAAAGGTTTTAACTAATGATGATTTAGGACCAGTGTTTCAACGCCGATGCTTTACACCTTTGCATTAATACTAAAGCATCAGTGTTGAAGCCACTGGCGCGTTAACACGACAGTTTCTATATTGATGCTCTAGTACCAGTGCTTCTACACCAATGCTTTAGCATCAGACCATCAGTTCTTTTACACCATCTGAAATGCATGTGCTAACTTCTTGTACCATATTTTACTCAAAGTGAAGCTCGAACATAACTTAATAGGGTCAAATTAGGGGTTATACGAGAAAAAAGTTTGAAAATTGATTGGAGAAATTTTTTCTCAATGAAAAAAATGTTTAGAAACTGAGTGAAAAAAATTTCCTAACCTTTGGAAAGTCGGGGTAAGAATGTTTTTGGACCAAATCGAGGTCGTCAATTGTGAATACTGAGTCAGTTTTTTCTTAGACGGCTTTGATGCTAAAATACAATTGCCAACTTTTTTCATGTGTTGTGTTCACTCAAAATAACACTTGAACACAAGTCAGGGGTGTCAAACTATAAGGTATATGTGAAAAGAGACCGAAAATTGTTCGGAAAAATTTCTTTTTAGTATAAAAAACTATCAAAGTCTGAGTGAAAAATTTTTTTTAACCTTTGGAAAATCGAGATAAGGGTGCTTTTGGTTATATATTTTATAAATCGTTATACCTTTCGAATTCAATTCGTGTATCTGTATTCTGTAGCAATTCACATACGTACTTTTTTAAAATTAAAAATATTTACTAAGGTATTTACAATATCTTACACATCTTGTTAAAGCTCAAACAAGAACGTAATTTTGGGAAAAATATGCGAAGGTATTTTTTCCCCAACCTCAGTAATCGTAAATCATCGCGGTTGAAATTTATTGAATTACCGATTCTGGTTATTTGTTCCCGTAATTTAATTAAAACGTTATATTCCCTATGAAAACAGTAAAGGAAAAAGGACTTGTATTACAACAAGCACCCAGCTATCGAAATGTGTCAACATGTGGAACGCCAATCGAGGCGATCATTTGTCAAAAACAATTCTATTACTTTAGCCCAAATAAGAGATGAAATTTCAAAAATTCTACCACGTTTCATATAGCTATAGTATACGAGTACATGTAGGCTATATTTACATAGTAAAGTTAAAGTATCTACATTGTTCAAATAAAAAGCATACCGCACATTAACGCGCCATAAATTGCTCTAAATGCTGGTAGTGCACTTTTAACGCTCGTCGTTCGTACCCGTTGAAAATTCAATTCATTTTTCACGCAAACCTTTTTCTGACCAAATTAATTGAAACTTTTAAGCGAATTTAATTTTTAAAATGCTTTCTTTTTTAATTTCTTATTATTTTATACTACGGCTCGAAAAGTTTCTATACCATCGATTTTACCTATCCGATTTTCTTCCCGTTTTCACTGCATTGATTAATACGGCTAAAGAGTCGTAAACGTATTTTGCATCAAATATGGTACTTTACTTGCTTATAGCCGGATGTAAGTTTCATAGGTACCTTAAGCGATACAAAACAATACAAATTTTTTCTAATAGGGGTATAGGGCACAAAAGTTAGGCTACTTTGTAATAAAGCTGAATGAAATCGTGTCAAGTATGCGAGAGAAACATTTTATACAACATTTCTTCTGCAGCATGGGCCGCATCCAACAACAAACATAATTAAGTATTCAGTTCAAACGTTTTAGTAAAGCAATCTCAATAAAATTAAATTAGCTGATATTTTTGAATATACTTTAGGATCTAGATACGCAGGCCTACCCACTTCAGTCTTGCTGCTGTTGTCGATGTGAAGAAAAATTAATTCACATTTTTTTTTTCATGTCACCCAAATAAGAGGAAAAAAATCACAGATACGCTCACAAACGAATACAAATTTTCATTTTGGTTTAATTTGGAAAAATAAAAATGTTAATTATATTTTCGCGTAGCTTATAACGAGTTTTTTTCTCCATTTTCATAACGTTAATTGTTATTCTTATTAAATATTTATTTTGTACGTTTGCGTAGTTGCTTTTGGCGACATTTTACGCTTTAAAAAATAATAAAAATAATCAACCAAATAGAAGGAGGGAGGAGGTGGCGGTGATTAGTTGACAAAGAGAATTTCAATAGAGGTTTTTTGATCTTTTTTTGTACTACTGCTATGTGAATTGCAATGAGGTACCCGCGGTTGAGAGGGCGGAAAAAATCGAATTTTTAAAAATAAGTTTGGCAAATAATTTTGCTGCTGGTTTTGGACAATTCAATATTTTGTTCGTCGAGCATTTCAAAAAGAGCTGAAAAATTCATCTATTCAAATCTTAACATTTTATTGCCTTTTATCATGGAATGACCGTTTTCTGTGCCTGATGAGAAAATTTGTATTGCGTTCACAGGATTTATTTCGTATGAATACTCTGCCCGAATTTTCAATTACCCGAAGTTCATGCAGGCTTCTTTGAGGAGATTTCTAAGTTGAAAAGTATGACCCTATACGCCAAAAAAAAATTAGTCATTTTTGATCATTTTGAAGGTCTAGTCAAATTTTCACGTGTTTTTTACCAACCTATCATAAAAATGAGTACTGAAAAAACGCTCAAATTTTTTTTTCAAATCAAAAACTTGATTCGTACCAAAGATTTACCTTTTAAAAAAATTTTTGACCATTTTCAGTCATTCTGAAACTTCGGTATCAAATTGTGATATTCCTTTGAAGTTTTCAAAATATGAAAATTTCGAGTAAAAATCAAAATTAGATCAAAGCACCCGAAATGGTCGAAAATGTTTAAAAATGATTTTGAGGATTGGTATTGATCTGAAATTCATCCCTCGTTATTTTATCTTCTACAGTTAAGAACCCATGAAAGAGGCTCGAATCAACTTCGACTGCTGAAAATTTGCTTATGACGATTTTTTGACATGCTCTTTCTTTTTATCGAAGTTTGGTTGAAATAGAAGCCGAGGGAGGGAGTTCGAATGGTTCCCTCGTTAGCTAGGTATTTTATCTCGGCCATTTCACTTGGAAAACTTCGTATAATACACCAAATGAAATGAAATTCATGCGACAAAAGAAAAACCAGCATGCACATTAGGGTGGATCGAAAAAAAAAATCATACCTCGGATTTTGACCAAACTCATGTAGGTGATTGACTACGAGTTGAAAACCCAACATACAAAATTTTGTGACTCTAGTACAAAAAGGCTGGGAAGCCATGGTTCCTGAAAGTGGGGTCGATTTTTACAGCTAAAAATCAATTTTTCAGCTGGATGCCTTGCAACTCGAAGCTTTTGAGCAATTTCAATTGTAATTCGCTTTTCCAAGCTGAACAAATTTTTTGGGCCGATTATTGAGGCGATAAGTCCTTTTATCAAGTTTTTTTGAAAAATAAAATATGTCGATTTTTACGATCTGCAACTTTTCAACTCCTGGTAGGTGGTTATAAGTGATATCAGATCGAGATGCCAATGATGCAGGGAGACGCAGGAACTCAAATCGTATTTTTTCAGCTCAGTGAACGAGGGGTCCTACACCACTTTTAGGAGTTGAAAATGACCCCACTTTGAGAACCCATAGCTCCACCATCCTTTATCTAGTGTCACAAAATTTTGTATGGTGGTTTGATCAGAATCCGTTGTATGTGTTTTTTTTTTTTTTTTGATCCACCGTAATGCACATACCAAGACCTACCAAACCAACCACACCTGCGATCAGTACAATATTAAAAACTTCAACTGTAACGAAAAAAATGGCATGCTTACTTGCGTTTGAATAATACAAAATACACGATGCATATTTTTCGTATAAGTGCTTTTCTATAATTCGGCAAACGGATATGTAAGAAAACATGTTACTGAAGCACAAATGAAAGATGTAATGCAGGAATTTGTCGGATACCTATTCATAAGAAATTTTTTCAAGACGCCACAACACAACACATTTTTCAAAGAGCCTTCGTGCCTTTTTTCCTTCCTTCCGCTTTCGCTGTATCGCTTTTCTTTCACAACAAACAGATAAATGACGTACGAAAAGCCTCTAAATTAATGGCTTTTAAAACGTCAGCTTTGTACAAGTTACTAACAATTTGCACAAAATGGGGTGACAGTATTCATTGGGATACCACTATACGCTTTGATTACTACTGTTTTCGTGTTCAATTACAACACCGATTTTACTGTTGGTAGGTAATGCGTATTACGTATTACGTATTACGTACTACGGCTACGTTACATATGTATACCTCTGCCTACCAAAATATAGCTGTGAATATAGGCAAAACAATACTACTATGTGATAACCGAATGGAAAAAAATTTATTCCACGGTGGCACTAAATGCGCGTTTTATCTGTCATTGAACTTGAAGTTGACAAATATCTTTGTAATTGGCCCATTTGGGGTAATTTACATTTTAGGAGGAAAACATTGTACGTCGAAAATACGCAAAAGCTTTTACGAATTCGTCGTTTAAATAAAAAATAATAATAATGATGATGAAAGCTTTGTTATTTTAATCGCATAAAAAAATTTTAAATGCAAACGTTTCATAATGAGATGTGTGTTAAATTTTTCATGTCTGGAAAAAGAATTCCATACTTATATTAAGTAAGCAAGTAGGTACTTACTTTCTGCGTAAATAGACCCATCTACTTTTTAAAAAATTTTATGCAATATTAAAAAATAAAGTAATACGGTAACTTTCTTCCATTTATAACTATGGTTATGGTGTTTTGAAAAACTGACTGTTGACCTTTGAAAATACCTACCACAATTTTTTTCAGATAAAATTCAAATGTATCTAGACCTACCAAACATGAGTTTAAAACTGACAAGGAATGGTCAGAAGTGTCCATCGTCAATCTGAATACTGGTTGCTTATCATGGTACTTCAGGCGTCTACGTACGCACCATATATATTTTTTTGCCCGGCAGGGGGCTAGTTTTCGCGTGGCTGTGTTGCTAATATTAAAAAAACGCGACGCTTTTTCAGCCTGATTTTCGTGAAATGTTATAATTGTGTGGATTGAAACGATACTTTTTTCCTGATCAGCGATAAGGGTAGGGGGGATGCAATGGGGCTAAAAAGTCGACATCACGAAAATACACATCTACGACCTATGCTAAATTTTCATACCGAATTTCAACTTCCTAGCCCAATTTGGAAGAAGGGGGAAACATGCGAATAACAAATTCAAAAAATAAGGAAAACGGACAAAAAAAAACTTTTTCGGGGTTGTAAGGGGATGTAATGAAGAAAATGTGGTTGAAAAGTCGGCACTGCCAAAAAGCACATCTAGGACTTACACTAAATTTTTATACCAGATTTCATCTACCTAGCCTAATTTGGTGGAGGGGGGGATATGCGAGGAACAAACTCAAAAAATAAAAGAAATCGACAAAAAAACCAACTTTTTCGGGGTTGTGATTGTGAGAGAGTGAAATGAAGCTGAAATGTTGAAACCTGTAAAAGGCGCATCGAGAACTAAATCTACATATCAAATTTCAATTGAAATAAGAAAGGAATAGTCTTTTTTCAAGGTCAAAAAAGAGACAAGCCCTCATATCTCCCCTCCTAATTGGCCTAGGAGACTGATTTTTGGATATTTTGTAAAACTTTGGATTGTCTATCGATTGGTTTAAAAAAGGAACAATTTTTCTGATTTTAGCCCCTCACTATCCCCTCACCCAAATTTGCGTACAACTGAATTTTGACCTGAGGTCATCCTCACTCCAGAAAATCAAATGGAGCCCATTAATCTAAGCTTTTTTCTTAAAAATTGATCGATTTTGATCTGTGTCGAGCTGAGCAAATAATTTATCATCATCGGGTAAAAATAAATAAATTAAAAATTAAAAATAAATATGTGACCCGGCCAAAAATGGTCATAATGGTCTTCTAGGACCCCAAAACGAATGTTGTTGATCAAAATAATTATTTAGGCTTTAAACGACATGCATTGCATATACTTTCAAAAAATAAAAATAATAAAACACCAACGTTTCGGCCACATCCTGCAGTCTTCTTCAGGGCATTATTAACCTCCGCCTCCTTCCTCCATTCCTACGTCGATAGATCGTAGTAGCCTTGTTTTCATTGACAATATGACATAGAAAATTAGTCTAAAAAATGACGCTATAGTAACTTTGACATTTTATATTTCCAAAAAAATAGTATAGGGGTTGAGTAGAGATGGATGAAATGAGTAGAAATGGCCATGTGACCAAATTGCCATTAAAAATTCGAAGATATATTTTTTGTGATTAAAAATTTTTGCGTAACTTTTCAAAACGAATAAAAATTATTTTATGCAAAAATTGCGTACCTTCAAAATTGACGGAACTGTGTGCATGAAGTTTCACAAACATTACGTGATAAATTTTATTCCACTCTTTCTGAATCTGTTGGATTAATTTCTAGCTCTTCATTTGGTATAAATAAAATACCAACTTCGCTAATCACAATGCATGTTCCAATTTTTCATTCTATTTTTTGGGGCTCATCTTGAGACCATATAGAGGAGACCTTTTGAGTTTACACACATACTGGTCCTTTTGCCCATCTTTGAGCACGCCTTCTGGTACGTACATGTAGTAGGGTTCATTCAACTTACCATACAAGAAAGCAGCCTTCACGTCCAAATGCACCACATCTAAATTTAGCTTATTTACGAGTGAAAAAATAGCTCTTATTTTGATAAGCGCTCAACTGGTGCGTAGAGTTCGTCTACATCATAATCCTTATGATCTTCAAAGCCACGAATCACCAATCTTGCTTTATAGCGAATTTCACCTTTACTTGAAATTTTACCACGAAATACCTATCTATACGACATTATTTCAGTTTCAGGACTCAACTCTTTTCTATGTATCAAACCCTACATTTTTCTTCACACATCGCATCAAGCCAATGTTTACTATCTTCTCGCGATATTGCATCATCATAAGATGTAGGATCATTGTTGATTACTGCCAAGATATCGCCCTGGTCTTTCGCGAATACTTTTAATTTCATTTATACTCAACTTGAGGTTTCATCATCATGGAATTGTTTGGTAATAAATCGTGTATTTGGTCTATTTAGGACTAGTCCTTTTCAGGGTCTCAACCTCCGGTACCAAAATTATAAAACCATTCGTTGTAATTAATTTCCTCTTCAGACAGAGGAATTGCATTGGCATTCAAAAGGTTAACTAAATCTTTATACACAACCCCCTGATTGAATCTCACATCTCTAGTCTCAATCACCTCTCCTGTAGATATATCCAACGAACGATAGCAATTTGTTTCATAGCCAGCTAAAAAGTATCTTTTTAGATTTGTACTTGGGCCTTGATTATTTTTATTTGCACTAGGGTCAAATTTTCGAATCTCTACCTTTCGTTATATTTTCCAATATGCCAAACAGCCAAATTTCATAATGAACTCAGTCATGATCTCATCTCGAGGCTCAAAACTTGATACCTTTATGACACGTTTTATTTAATATGTATGTGGCTGTTTCCACAGCAAGATGCCATAAATTTGCACATTTACCATTCAATTGTTGCGTGTCTGGTGATGGCGCAATGTCGAATTCTATTTTCTCAGAATCGTGTATTTCTCGCATTCGTCCATGTACGTATTCTCTTGCTCCATCACATCTCAGATAACAAACCATTTCATCATACCCTAGTTTTTTCCTTCAATTTTAAAGTTAGACAATTTTTACAAAGAATAATTTTTATTCAACTTGAAGAGTTATGCAAGAATCCTTAATCATAAAAAATATATCATCGAATTTTCGATTTCTTTAATCACTTCCTCCTCAAGTTCTGAATTAGGCAACTTGTTTGTTCATATGACCAGTTTTACTCATTCCATCGGTTGAAAATTATAAAATAATTAAATTTCTATGTAGTATGGTTTTTTTAACGTTAGCAACACTACCACACGAAAAGTGTTCCCATACTGGGTAAACTTTGATTGGCAATGGGCATTTTTAACCATTCCCTTTTGAGCCGAAGACACTGCATAGGCTGACAATAAAGCACTAGTACGAATTTTATTTTTATTCATTTTTTCCACACTATCCCATCGTTCATTTTTTATTCTCACTTTCACCACGATAACATCATAATAGCGTACCTATTCTGTCATAAAGTTAAATTTCACGGCAAAGTATCGAAGAAGGAAGGAGAAAAAAAAACGTAAAATATTCAAAATATGTAGGTACAGATTACTGTATTTTAATCAAAAATAGCTAGGTATCTCGAAGAGCGAACGATTGACATACGAAACGTATCATTTCGCGATAAAAGGGGAACTTTTTTAAAAGAAAGTATTCGATCGATCGACAAAAACCATATACTAAAAACACACGTAGCGAATTGAATCGCATCGCGTATCGTAATAACTAATAATATTACGATACGATTGATTATTCGGACAATGAAAAGTTAAACTTTGGTTTAATTCGATAAATGAGAATAATTTTCGATAATTTGATTACGTAAGTTATTAAAGCTTAAAAGTTGTTCCACCGCCATCGTCGCGTCGCTTTGATCGCATCGTTTAAACGAACCTGTATGAAAAAGTATTCGGCGTTTCATTTTCGATGATATAATTTTTATAGTTGGGAATTTTCCCGTTTGCGAATGTTAATTCATATTTTATCGTAATTATAGCGAATTATGCAAATTACATATTGTTTAAATACATCTAAATTACAAATTCTCGAAAAACCATTTTATATGAAGGTTTAGACGTTAATGGTTTTCTATTTTAGGGACCGAGCTAGCTAGTGCTTATGTGACGCCTATACCCTGCGTATATACCGGTACCTTTACCTACCTATCTCTACCTTCTACCTATATACTCCTAAAGGTACATACACACAATAAGTATATATATATAATTTGCGAGAAAAGGTATAGTGCTTTTTTTTTTTATTATTATTACCATTACTACCGACAAGTTTACCCGAAATAATTTTAATTTTTTTCCATTCCATTCGGAGGTAATTTAAAAAATATAAAAACGAGATGCGCTCCCCTAAGTCGACTACGCTAATTAAATTCGAACAATTTGTCGCACCCGGCCCGGCCCGGCGGCCCGGACGGCGGAAAGACAAAGCTTTATTAAAACTCTCGTATATAATTTTCGTTTTTATTTCGTCGCGAATATTAAAGCTAACACAGAAAAAGTTTTATTGAAATACGTAAAGCTCGCTGCTCGTAACGAAAGAAAAACAAAGTTAACTTTATTTAGCGAAAGTTGCTCGCACAACAAATCACGTGTACACACACTCGTATTACTATAAAAGAAACCAGAAAAACCGTCAAGCAACGACGTTTCGCCGCATTGAAAAAAAAAAAAAAAAAAATCTATTGAAAAGATTCGAGCAACGACGGACGTAGACGTAAGACCGGAATGAATTCTAAAACGTTCCGAAAAATTTCTCTCATCCGATATGAAAATTTTTCTAGTTAAATTTTCGGTCACGAATTTATCACTGACTCGATTGTACCACTATGTATACGTTTACGCAAGTACCTACTTACCTGCCTACCTACCTGCCTACCTACCTACCTACCTACCTACCTACCTACCTATCTGCCTACCAACTCGTAGATCTACGTAGTACGAGTAACGCGACAAGATAGAATTTTATTCACAAACCGCAAGCTGGAATCTGCCTTAATCCTTGCTCGCGTTTTAATGCCTGTTAATTGGCAAGCTATGTTTTTCGATTCACGAGCTCGATTTATTATGATTCGATTACCGCATCCTACCACATTATCGAATCGTTGTTGAACCACGATACGATGACGTTGATAGGGGATGTTTAAAATAAAAATTAATCGAACCATGCGCGTTTTTGAGAGCTAAAGGGAGAGAGAGAGAGAGAGAAAAAAAATGAAAAGTACCTATAGTTAATTAACCATCGGTATGTGTTGTTTTTTTTGTGTTACAGGGTTCTTTCGGATTGGTGAAGCTTGCCTATAATGAAGAAGACGATAAACATTATGTGAGTATACGTATACCACTATCTATAATACGTTTACGAATACAATACATGCGTGCTATAGGCTACGTGCGACTATAGAAATTTTCATTCGATATGTTTTTCTTAATTTAAGTAATACTCGTACGAATTTCCATCGTTGTACATTTACGTAGATACGCGCCCTCTTAACGGATTAAATGTTTCGCAACAAAACGATTCGTTAATACTGTAAGTTTAATCGAGTTTATACATCTATAGTGTTTACATACTCGAGTAAACTCTATACCATTCCGCGGATACACCGTTTAAATCGTTTTCAATGTCTTTTTACCGTACAATTAATTATTTGTACGAAAAAGAGAATTCCATCTATTTTAATGCCATTGCCTATGCGATGTGCATACATGAAAAATCCCAAACTCTTATTCGTAGTGTATACATAAAACGAGGAAGGATATTAGGAGAAAAGTTAGGTGGGGTCACGATGGAAAGGACAATATAATATCGTAAAATATTTATACATACAAATAATTCAACTCGAAAAATACCACTTGTCATTGAAAACGCGAAATTTCTTGCGATAAAGCGGCCAATTTCGGGACTGGACAATTGTAGAATCTTTTTAGCCAAATTTTCCTAACAAGTAAGGAAAGCCAGACTATTATACTCCACAATATATATGGTGTTTCGCTTCGGTAGTACTTCCTTCGTACCACTAGTAGAGCAACTCAGGTTGAACGTATGTGTAATGTTTTGCCTATCCTAATCATTGCAGCAATAAAGATATATATATTAAAAACTTGCTCCCCCTGAAAATTTTAGCTCATTTTCAAAAATTTTTATAATTTGTTATTCAAAAATAATAAAGACGTCCTATTTGCGTCAACGTACCTATATCTTATATAGTGTAGTATTTTTTTCTATTAAAAAAAAATTTAGAGTAAAGGTTGAGTAGTTTGTGAGAAATTTTAAATAATGTAAGAGATAATTTAGAAAAACAGGGTAAATTTTTCAATAACTGCATCCAATTTGGAGAAAATATAATAATGCTAAGTGGTGAAGGGTTTCTCATTACTTCATGAAAAAATTTTGTAGTCGCTTTTTTAAAAGTTCAGGGCAAAATTTTAGTGTTTTTTCTATTCCATATATCTCACAAATCACTCAAACTTTACTAATAATTTTTTTTACTGAAAATACTACATCATATAAGCTGCAATTTGGCGCAAACCGGACATCTCTAGCATTTTTTAATTTAAAGTTGGACATTTTTGAAAATAATCTCAGATTTGCAAGAAAAAAATTTCCAGATCCGTGTATTTTTGTCTCTGCAATGATTAGGATAGGCAAAACATTGTACATACGTCTAACCTGTGTTGTCTTACTTGTGGTATGAAAGAAATACTATCAAAGCAAAACACCGTGTATGTTTAAAAATGAGGGTAACCGAAATGTTTTACTTTTCACTGGTTCAAGTTGATGAGATCCTTTAATTTGTATCATGTGTTCTATAGTAGACACTTTCAACTAAGGTGAAAAAATTTTTTGATCACATAAAGGGTGTCCAAAACAAAGCAAAACATGTTTTTCATTTTTTCCCAAAATATCAAATGGAAAGGCTACGTTGTAATTTGCTTATTTTATTTTTTTTTTTTTGAATTTCTCAATTGCAACCAATTATCAAAAATTTCCAAAATATGAAAGCTAGTAAAATTTTTTTGAATTAAAACTGCAGAACTTTGAAGACTGATTATTCTTTATACAACAACCTTTCCTCAATCTAGCACTAGAGAAGAGTTATACCTTAAGGAAGCAAGGGGTATCATCTCTATTGCTATATCAGAAGAATTTTCGCCCAAAAAACAACTCATTTTTGATGATCTGTTACAACCTGAACTTGAAATTTTTTTTGGGTCTTATTTTTTTCACTCAATTTATGAGAAATTTGTTGCTTGAACCGAGAAACGTCGAATCAAATTATCAAAAATTTCAAAATTTTGAAAACAAATTTTAACACGCTTTGACATGTTTTGGGAAGTTTTATCACTTTTTTACTCAGTTTGACAAGTTTTAACTTACTTGGACATTTCTCAAAAACTTTTTGCACGTTTCGACAGATTTTGACAAGTTTTAACATGCTCTTACATGTTTCAACATGTATTGACAAATTTTAACAAGTTCTGACATGTTTTGACAAGTTTTAACACGTTTTGGCAGGTTTTAATATATTTTGACACGATTTGACAAGCCTTGACAAGTTTTGATACGTTTCAATACTTTAACACCAGCTAACATAGCATTTGGCTCATGTAATTTGTCGAGGTATGCAGATAGTGAATTGAGTCTCGTTCTCTTTGGCAGCTGGCTCTCGCGACGCGATAGAAACCTCACGCGGAACATCATGTTAGCACGTAACGCGCCATTTTAACATATTTTTAAGTGTTTCAATCGATTTTTGAAAAAAAAAATGTAACAATTTTACTTATTGGAAATTTGACCAGGTACATTTTTTAATTCGACTTTTTTTCTGCATCACATTTAAGACCAAAGTTGGGCAAAATTAGTGGTAAAAAACCTAAATGTCGTAGAGAAGCATCAGTCCGATTTTGTTCAATTTTGGATAAACTGTTTAGGGGGTTATGATCTATAATTCTGTAAAAAAAATTTTATCCAATACAATTTCAACATTCATTCTCAAATTACTACACCCTCCCCCCACCCTCACCTAGTTAGTTTTTATTTCAAGAGTTTACGACGGAATCGGTCGAATCATTTCGCGAACACAATTCGTGCCTGTGTAGGAATTTTTCAATATTAAATTCACCGTAAGTAATTTTGGATTCTGCTGCCAGTGCAGTCTTCGCTACATCCTATCCCACGGATTTCGTTTTTTTGGTACATGTTGAGAAAATCAAGCAGGAAAATCATCGCTGTATCTATTTCATTCTTCTACACTGAATCGTTATAGAACAGGTACCTACCTATCTTGTTCAATTGGTTAAACGGTTAATATGTACATAAACCTCTTGAAACTGACAGGGCTATGATGGCGTAATTTTAAAAGAACATTTACGACCAAAATTCATAAGCAACATAAAACATATACGACGCATTAAAAAAAAAAAAAAAAAAGACTTGAAATTATCGAGCTTTTATGCCGATGCCGTTAAAAAATACGTCGCGTTGTACCTATCGAAAAAGAATTGCTAGCGCGTAAAATCGTCGTCGTCAAGAGTTTAATATTACTTTGGCGTGCAAAAAAATGCTGACACGGGTTCGCCATTCGCGGTTAAAGGTTTTAACGTCGTTGGTAAATAAAGCACATCATGTTCATGTTCTATTAAAAGTATTACAAATAATAACAAATACGCAAAAGGCATCCTTTGAAATGAATATTCACACATTTGTACGATGTACATACACGTATAATCCTCACGTTTGGTCGGATTAAATAAACGTTCCTCTCGATCTTGAAGATATTAACAACGTAATTAGATTAAATTTTCTATTCTCATCGTACATATGAAATTATTACGTAATCAATTTCAAAGCGATGAAAATTAAAATTTTTATTAGTTCAGAAGCATGTTCGGCTTCTTAATGTAACGTTTTTGACATAAGACGTTTCAGCATTTTATAAACACTTTGCATCCTTTCAGACTATTACAGTCTGATGAAAATGGTGAAAAGTAGATAAAATTTCGAGATATAAATGAAATTAAAAAAAAAAAAACGTATTAAGTTTAAAAAGTTGGAGGAAAGGTGAATTAGAAAAAGAAAATACCCAACTGGAAATGTGATGCAGTTTATTAAAGAAAAAACTCTTTGTAACTATTCGATGGGTCGATTTTTTTTCTCAACAGTGTTTTTCAATTTTCCTCCAGCTTGAAATAATTTTTCATTTTTTAAACAGAATGCTAATAACTCTAAAATTACATTACTTGAAATTAGACTTATCTAATATCCGCTTTAAAAAAAAAAAAAGAATAAATAGAAGATTAATACGGTAAAGAACCGAAGCAGATAAACAAACACCCGTTTACAAATACTACGAAATTAAAGCTCCATCATAAGTACATGAAATTCAAAAACTTTCGTACCAACAATAGAAACATTTAATGTGTTAAACCTTTCAATTGTATATTTTCACTTAACTTCAAAATCCTTCTGAAAAAAAAAAAAAGGTAAATAAAGCGCTCGGTTGAGTTCACAGCAGCTTTCAACGCGTTCTTAGATACGAAACACATTTATCAATATTTTTTTATCCATCAAACCCGCGAAAAGGCAAAGCATACGGTGTACGAGAAAAAAAAATCATATTTTGCCATAATTTATTACCCCATTAAACCCGAAAAATAGCGTTAAGACGACAATGTGAATTGAGTACGATGTACGAATCGTTGTACAATGAACAACGAGGCGAATATCTACTTAATTGAATGAAGAATATCTTTAAAAGTTTCCTAGGTATCTAACCTATACATCGCGAAGTATTTACCAAGTTCAAAATGAGAGAAATTTATTACTCGTGAAAAAAAATCTCATATCGCGATATTGTATTAGATTTATTCGACGAAAATAAAATATGAGATAAAATTTAACTTCTCGTATAAATATCAGACTTCGAAGTTGAAAGAATTGTAATATATATTTTCGTACGCGATACAA
The DNA here is from genome assembly GCA_900060175.1 of Ferrisia virgata. NCBI lineage: Eukaryota > Metazoa > Arthropoda > Insecta > Hemiptera > Pseudococcidae > Ferrisia > Ferrisia virgata. Next base: position 17,176 of record FIZR01023837.1, on the reverse strand, counting down.
CATTGAAGCTAGACAACTATTCAGACACAGGAGTTGATTTTTTTTTTTAGTACGTAATTCTAACGAAAAAGTAAACATCTTTAGGGTCGAGAGCTCTGAATATAAAAAAGATAGACAGAGCATAAGGTGCATGCCCTCTTTTTTAAATTGAATAGAAACCACTTCTCTGAGGCATATGCGGTTTCTCTTTTTTTAGGTAATTAAAATTACCTTATCTGAACTGAAAATAAAAATTGATAGGAGTAAAAAAATTCCAATCATTAAAATTCATCTCGTTAAAAAAACTTTTGACACTTTGATATGGTTATTAATCGAACTTAGTGAATTTCCCACCCCACCCTACTCGTAGCCAAGCATCAAAAGCTATTTCATTTGTATTTTTTTTTTCTTCTCTACACTTGGAAAATTGCAGCAGTAGAAGCTGAAACGCCCCTTTCTACGCTTCATTAATCACAAACGAATACAAATGGTATAGACTCGAATGGAAACTTTTATTATATTCAACGTTTCTTTTGATTTCTTGTTCCATGTTAATTTGTAAATAATCCAAAATTTCATTAATTATTTTTGCACCCGGAACGTTAGAGCCCTTGAGCAACATCGTTAAGAATTCATAGAACGAACTAAGGACATTTTCTTTCTAAAAGCAACTCGATAATGAAGATTCGAACAGAAATAAGAATTTATTTTCAGCGTTGAAAAATCGGCCTTTTTTTTTTTTTAAACAAATGATTAAGTGCTAGTTCAACTTTTTTACCGGTATGAGAAAATGAATTCCCGCCCTTTGCTTGCTTACGTGTAATGTGATACTGCAAGTTCGTAACTTCCTTGAGCTTTCTACAAGTTTCGATAGACTGTGTACCTATTATTTTCCTCTCGGGTGAGAAACACTTAAATAAAATTCTGGTTACAATTGTATTAGAGCACCTACGCAAAATCTGCATATTTTTATTTTAACTTTAGCCCCGGAAGGAACATTATACCGGTAGATAGTGAAATACTTGTAGCCGTTATGAAAATACGTAGGTAGGTATATACTATATACCTACGTACTTGAAAAACCAACCTCATCTTTCTTAATATTTATTATTCTTTAGCGAAAATTTTCCATTAACTTTTTGGCACCATAATTTCTTGATATTTTACTACAAACAATGAAACGAACTCGGTAAATTTCACGTTGATCTAACAATCCTTCGCTTTTCACCGCAAACATATTTCATTCCTTAGCGAGTATCTACGAGTATATTATTTACGCGCTGCAGTTTTTATAGCTGCTGAGGAAACTTAGTACTTGATAATCAAGAGGTAGGTATAGTACCTGACTACCTATCTGTACGTGGGTAGGTAAGTACGTACCTTAACTACTTTTTCGCATCATCTATACATTAAAACATAATATAAACTTCGTGCTCATTTCAAAAATGAAATTCTTCAAATTTAGAAAATAACATTACCCTTTCAGAGACATTAATATTTGAATGAATATAAGTACTTCTATATACATATATATATATTTTTTAATAATTCACAATATTTTCATTTACCTGCTTTGAATTTTTCTATTTACTTAAGCATTTTTCTTGAAAATTGAAATGGAATTTTTAATAACTAAATAAGTAAAGGTAACTTAATTTTAATATTTTTTCAAACATCGCTTGCATATCTTCCTTTTTTTTTTTTTTTACTTTTCAAAACATCCCAACAGATTTCAAAAACTAGCAAAAATTATTATAATTTTCTCTACTTATTTTATTATACTTTTTGGAATCGTTGATGCGAAAAATACTACAAGATATAATTTTATAAAACACTAGGAGGCTCCACCCAGTGACCGCTTTGCGGTCCAGCCCCCCTCCCCCTCCCTTTATTTTCAGTAGATGGGAAAGAAATTTGAAAAATCTTAGCGCTAGATAGTTTTGGTTTCAGTAATTGACATTTTTTCCGCTAGATTTTCTTCCTTACATTATCAAAAAATTACTGTTTTGAGGTTCTAGAAGATCAATGGGATCATTTTTGTTTTTTGACCATATCTGATATTTATTCCCCCACCTCTCCCCTCGCTAATGCTAAAAATTATTTACTCAGATGCCAACCAAAATTGGCCAAACTTTGGCAGTAGACTTGAGCTGAGCATTGAGGACGAATTTTATATTTTTGAGCAAGGGTGATGTCGGGTCTTCAGCCACGCATAAATTTGAAGGAGGGAGTGCTGAGTGGCTGAAATGGCCCAAATTGCTTGCTTTTAAACCATTTAATAAAGAATCAAAGGTTGCATAACATATCCAAAATTCAGTTTCTTACATTAATGAAGAGGGGAAAAAATAAGGGGGATTTCTTCTTTTTAACTTCAAAAAAAGGCTGTTCGATGCACATCTCCCCTCTACATTAAGAGTATGGGATGAAATTTGGGATGTCGAAGTCCTATAATTATGCGCATATCTTCCTTTGAAACTGAGCTACGGGGTTGAATTTTAGTGTGCATCTTTAGCTCAGGCTGATTCTCATAAACATTGTTACAATCAATGGCGCACTCGACTAGGTTGCTATTGAGGATGTAGCTCTCCCTCCCCCCTCTCCCCAGCGTAAAAACCCAAGTTTTTAAAATTTACATTGAATTTAACACCCAAATCATTAAAAACCCAGAACTTTCCAAATGAAGCTTCAAAATTTGAAACCTTAATTCAGAAAAATGTACTATTTAGGACTTACAAATACCATTTTTTCTAAATTTTGCCCTTGCTACGCTCGAGAATTCAAGTTTAGCCCCCCTTCCCCTTGAAAAATCTCTAGATGTACTTATGATTTCAATAGTGATTACACACCTGTCAGCTTAGAACGAAGTATTAGGTGTTAGGTGTTGTGGTGCGAGTGGGGTAAGTTGTACAATCTTAAATTAAGATTGTCTTGATATTACTGATGAACTGGCTCCACTGAGCACAAGAGCTTAGGATTGGAGTCGGCTAAAAAAATATTTAGTCCAGGCCTTAGATACGCCTTTCGGTGGATTCAATTTTTAGTCTTATTGCTCGTTCTCACAATTTAACCTCAAGATTGAAATTTGGTGTACATGCACTGCACTTTGGAAAGAGGGGGGTTCAACTGTTCAACCCTAGTATCTTACTGTATCTCCACCATTTCGGAAAGAAAAACATCGCAGAGCACTTCTTTTTTTATTTCATGAATGAACAATTCTCTCATCTTCTTTACTTTATAAAAGTGAGGCTTGGTGCTGTTTTGTTATAATTTTTTCCCATTTTCCTGAAAAAAATTTTCCATGGAAATAAAAATTTCAATAAAAAGCTCTTTATATTGAAATAATCTATTAATTTCGAGAAAAAATATCAAATTTTAAGCAACTGTTTTGATAAAAGAACATTTTTTGCCAAAATTTATTTTTCAGCGTATCTAAACAAGTTGGGAAAAATTTAATTATGCCAAGTGGTAGAGGGTATGTTACTTGAAGAGAAATTTTTTAATTGAGTACTTAAAAAGAGCTTTTCAAAAAGTTATGAACAAAAATTTAGAAAATTTTCTAATTTCTCAATCATTTTTTCACATGAAATTCGTCATATTTTACGAACCATACCATCTATGCCATTAATTTTTTTTACTAGAAATACTACATTGTATTTGTCACATTTCGGCGTAAACTGGACATTTCTACCATTTTTAGTTCTTAAATTGGAATTTTTTAAAAATTGCTCTAAATTTTTTGTAAATAAAAAATTCAAATACCTATAGCACAGCCCCTGCAATATTTTGGACAAGCAGCCCATACTACATGAGTACAACCTGTGTTGCTCTACTTGTGGTATGAAGGGGGATACTGTTGAGACGAAACACCCTGCATAGTGTATACCTTGAAAAGGAAGTTGAAGTGATACGTGCTATACGAGTATAAGGACAAATAAACCTCTCTAAGCGGAGGGTTACAGGAATTATTTACATAGCCTAGCTGATAAAAATATCATACGCTAATGATTGACAATGCCACGATTTCATCGCTTTTGTTTTCAATTATTCAAAATTAAACGGCGTGTTTTCGTATTTAATTCACAAAATGAACCGATGCTCTCGCAGTAATTATACATATACACATATAGCGTCAAAATTACGTACTATACGAACATGGTATAATAAATTACGTGAAAATTTCAAATCTTCGCTGCTGTCACACGTTCGCGAAGCAAAATACTCGTATATATATTTGAAATTTCATCTTTCAAGGTTGCCGTATTATATGAAACCATAATATGCCTAAGTTTACATTTAGATCGCGAGCAATGCGAAAGGGTTATAACCAAAGCGAGGGGGTTTTTTTACGCGTTAAAATTTGTAACGAACGATTAACACTGGCATCGGGTATACTTATACTTTACCCTATCATTTGCTGGTATTTATTTACCCAACGATAAAATTGTGGTTAACATTTCATATCGAGCGTTGTTTTCAATTAACTTGCGTAAACGACACGTGTTCATAGCGTATTAAATAAATCATTTTTTAGCACGTTTCCTTCGAGCTAGTCAGGATGGTTGGCAAATTTACCCACGTATGTCTCGTATATCATATTTTAGCGAGCATGAGGTGTTTTATTATTATTACTTTTTTTTTTTTTCTTTTACAAATGGCTCAGCTCGACACGCAAAATGTCATGAATTTTTAAAGTGAAAATTCATTGCGGCGTGATTTAAACTGTGTTGTTCTCTTTTTTTTTTTTTTTTTTCGTTCATGATCAAATTGAACGCGAGAGTTTTAATTTATTCGGACAAAAGGTCGACTAAAGCACGTATATCGATAATTTTAGCTCTTCTATGCCTCGTATGTGTACACTGTATGCGTATATGTGTATGTCTACTTTTATCACATTTTATCTGCTGTATGCGTTTGTGTATGTAATGTACGTCTCTCTATATACGTGTGTCTTTGTAGCTGTACATATCTGTTATCACCCACATAGTAGTATGTATGATGAAATACTCTCGCGCGTATTTAGGTCTATGTCAAAGTCTAAAGGAATTTTATCCTTTTTCCTCGTTCATTTTTTCAGCGGATAATTGAAGATTCGTTCATTATCATTCAGCGTGGGTAATATATTAACGTACTTATAGATATATACGTATATATATATATATATATGTAATATGTAAATGTTGGAGCGAATATCGAAATAACTACATATGTGTATTTTTGACAACGCATCCAAAGGCCGAAGCGAAACAAACTGAAAAAATATTTTACGCACGTTATCGCGTACTGTCACAACTTCAAAATTACCTAATTTATTTTAAAATCTTTCGAAAATAAAAACATTACACCGTATCTTTGCCTTGCTAAAACCATCGCATCGACGCGACGACGGTATGACCGACTTTGCTGATGGTATAGTAACTGTACAGACAGGTATAAGCGTGAGATTTATCAAGATATATGGTGTATGAAAATATTTCTCCAAATCCTTGGTTCGTTCATTCAAAAGTGTAGCGTATAACTTACTAGAAATCACAATAATGAGCTTTAGGATTATATCTAAATTAAATTCGAACACATATTGGAATAACGTAGTATGTCGTACGTCTACGTATTATATTATAAATATATATGTATACACACACACATACACTATAAGAAGACAGCAAAGTATCACGAATACGTGATATGGCTCAGTATTACTAAATCATACGAGTTACGAATATTAATAACCATACGCGCTTTCGGCAATATAAATATATACTTATATACCTCAAAAAGAGAAGTTACATTTTCCATAAGGCTTTTATAGACATGTATCGTAATTTCAATCTTATAACGTGTATCGCGTATAATATTGATGGTGGAATACGCACAATCACAATATGCTATTTCATTGCACTCGTAAAAAGTACACGTAGTTTGGTAACTGGTACGTAGCTATAGTTTTGATTTCTTTTTGCGATTTAATACAAAAGCGGAGCACTCATCTCAGTCTAATTGGTGAAATATCTTTTTTTATGAGTCTGTAGTAGTCAGATATGATAGGAAAATGGGTCTACGCTATCGAAATGTATTTTTATTATTGAAATAGAAAAAAAAGCAGCATCGCAATACGTTGATTTTTGAGCCTGATTTTCATTAAGTAAAGGAGACACATGATCTCTGCAATGGTTTTTCTTGGCTAGTGGTCGGAGTAGGTACCGGTGAGTACTGAAATGAATAGCTGAACCCCCCCCCCCCCCCCCCCGTCACTTCTAGGACCCCGTACTAAATCGAAATACCAAATTTCAACCTTCTAGATTAATTTTGAGGGGAGATGTGCGTGGAAAGAACTCGAAAAATACGAAAAACTCCAGCAAAAAAACCATTATTTTGAGACTGTAGGAGGGTGCAATGGGAATGAAAAATCAAAATCCCCCAAAAGGCACATTAAGGAAACCCACGAAATCTAAATATCAAAATCAAACTTCCCAGCTCAATTTAGCTGTGAGATATACGTGGAGCAACTGTTCTTCAAGGTTAAATGAAAACAAATCGTCTTGTACCCTCGTGACCGCCCTACGATGTTTTTTTTTGAACAATAGTAGGGGTAGAGGGAGATATTGCAGTAAATAAGTGGAACTTTCAAAAAGCATATCTAAGACCTATACTAAATCTGTATACCAAATTTTAACCCACTAGATCGAGTTGGAGGAGATTGTGTACGGAATGTAAACTCAAAAAATAAGGAAAACCGACCAAAGAACTACATTTTTGAGGCTGTGAACGGGTGCAATGAAACTGAAAACTCTTGACTACCAAAATACGAATCTAGGACCTATACCAGATCTACATAGAAAATTCCAATTTTTTAGCTCAATTTGGAGAGGAGTTATCCGACGAACAAGCTCACAAAATAAAGAAAATTTACCAAAAAAAACACATTTTCAGGGTTGCGAGGGGGGCTGCAACGAAGCTGAAAATACGAAATCTCAAAAAGACACATCTAGGTCTTATACTAAATCTACATACCAAATTTCACCTTCCTAGCTCAATTTGGAAGGGGAGGGGGGAGGGGGTTATGGAAAGAACAACTTCAAAAAATAAAAAAAACTCATGTAAAAAATCACATTCCGAAGTTGCAAGAGGAGGTAATGAGTCTCAGAAGTAGAGACTCGCAAAAGGCACATTTATGGCCTCTACTAAATTTACATACCAATTTTTATAGCGGAAGAAAAGCACTTTTTCAAGGTCAAAGGGGATAAAACCCTCATATCTTCCCTCCTAATTAACCTAGGAGGCTGATTTTTGGATATATTAGGCAACTTTGAATCATCTATTAATTAGTCCAAAAAAAAACAATTTTTGCGATTTTGGCTCCTCAGCTCCCCCTCCCTCAAATTTGGACATGACTGAATTTTGACTTGAGGTCATTCCCACTCCAGAATATCAAATCCGTCGCCGATTTAAGCCTATTTACCAAATTTGATCCATTTTGGTCGGTAGCGAGCTGAGCATATGATTTTTAGTTTCGGGGTAAATAAGTAATAATAATAATAATAAAAATCTGATATGGTAAAAATTGTCGCAATGGTCTTGTAGAACCCCGGATTTTGTTGATATCCCCCCCCCTCCTGATCCACCGTATGTCGATAAACCGTAATAGCCTAGTTTTCATTGACGTTACGTGACATAGAAAATCATGTTGAAAAATGAAAAAAACAAATAAAAAGAAATAAAGATTCGGTAGTCTTTTAGGACTCAAAAACGAATTTTGTTGACATTCCTTCCCCCTTCATTTACGATAAATCGATAGTTCGTAATAGCTTGGGTTTTTATTTTCAATATACGATGACGTAGAAAATTAGGCTAAAAAATCGAAATAATCTGGACACGTATCAGATTTTATTTCATTAGATTTTTACCAAAAAGATAACTTTTCAAATAGAAAAATGAGATGAGTAAGTCGTTGGGTCGCATCGTAAATATTAGATACAGATATTTATAATTTATTTTTTGCCCGAGTGCAATATTTTCGAAGATCACAATATCTACGTGTGTACTTGAGATAGTGTAAAAATGAATAATGTTCTCAAATATGTAAAGTATATAAAGGTATAATAATTCGGATTCATTTCGTTGTAGTACCAAGGTACCCACTTGAGAAAATTTATCAAAAAGGTGATGTACGTATAAGAAGTGTCTGCGTTGAATGATAAAAGAAACACCAACCCGAATTACACAAATTTAAGTGGATTTGTCGACTTGAATTTGCACGAACGGAGATTATTCAATTACATTTACACATCTGACATCACATATTCACTCAATTTGCCAAGTTTCAATAGTATACGTACATACTCGAACTCGGCGAATGACCTTTATTCGTTAATCTGGAAAAATTAAAATCTCCCGCAAAATTGCATTTTCATCACCCACGTCTCTTGTACAAGTGATGATGCATTTCTATTTCTTCCACGTTATCGTTAAAAATGAAATTCTACGTACATACAGGGTGTTTGGTAAGTAGTCCGCTATACTTACGAGTAATAACTCCAGGTGATATCCAAAAAAACACGTGCTTGTGAATAAGATTGCTGCATGCTTATTTTGAAAATCGAAAAAATTAAAATCCAAACGAATTTTCACCTATGGAAATGGGTAATAAGTGCAAAATTAGGCAAATTTTGTTTCATTCATTTTTTGCGTATTTGAAAATTTTAAGGAGATATTATTACGCGGTAAGTGAATGAAATTTCGCCAGAAAAAAAAATGACGAGAATGAACAGTACAGTACGTTGAAAGTAAAACTAATTTGGTTCTATACATTTTCTGGCTAACAGGAAAATCAAAGAAACTACCACATACTACTGCAATGTGTTATGGGGATTTCAAACTTTTTAAAAATATTTTTCTGTCAAGCTTCGAATTTTGCAAGTTGTGAATTCGTGAATTCGAATGTTACTCAATTTTTCAGTCTTGACGGCTGAAAATTCGAAAATCGCTCAGTTTTTAATTAAAAACTATTTCGAGATCACACGTCTTAAAATCTGTTCGCATATTTTTTAGAATTGAAAATTCGAAATATGGAAATGGAATTATTTTAATTCATAAAAAATCTCCCGGTTTGAAGTTGAAATTTTATACATGATGTTTAACAGGTTGAAAATTGTTTAAAAGTAACGAAAAATTGCAAAACGCCTCTACGTAAAATCTGGTTATTAATTTTTAATCTGCTCAAAAATAAAAAATTTTCGCCTGCTATTATAATCACTCCACTCGACCATCATTATGCAGGTTAATAGAATTGCCTACTCGGTTCGCCGTAAATACGCATTGTACCAAACTAAAGAACGCTTACAAACTCGAAATACATGCGTTGAGAAAAAATGAAATTTTTTGATTGAAGAAAATGATTATAGTCAGATCAGTATTTTTAGTTTTTGAACTGTAATGAAAAATTGTTTTAAATGTAGTGTAAAAGTAGAGAAAATTTGTGATTTTCCTTCCCTCAAAATTCGCCAGATAGCTAGTTATAGCCATTATGAAATCACGAGTTAATGGGGTTGGTGGAAGGGGTCAAACAAATCTGAAACCATCATGCACCCTTCCTCCCCTTTATTCATATCTATGTCCATGTCCTGTGCAAGGGGAGAGCGGGTAGGGGGGCTGAGACTCCTTCTTACAGTGATGACAACCATTTTTCTCGGCTATGCCTCGCTAAAAAGTTAAAATTTAGAGATCGTTCGTGCGCTTGAACCCCTCCCCTCACCCCACATAAAAATTGGCCAATTTCAACGAATTTTCTTTGTCAGTTTATTTCATTAAATTCAACTTTGGTAATCAACATTGTCTAGTCAACACTTTAACGGTGTTGACAGTTGATACAATTAATTTCGCTGCTCTGTCAATTTACAATTAATATATTTATTTTAGTAAGAATATGTAAAAATCCACGTGTTGCCAAAGATTTTTCACGTGGTGCCGTTGGCTACACAGGCAATGCAAAAGTAGCCACCCGTGCTTTCTCATGGATGAAAAAAATACGAATTTTTCGGCCGAAAATTGAGCTATCAAGTCGAATGCAAAATTTTCACCCTTGCTTCGTTCGAGTATATGTATAAATTTTGAAATATGCGAGCATTGAAAATTTTAATTCAGCTCTAAAACTCTCCTTTTATCCCCTTGAAAAAATCCTGCACACGGGTCTTTTTATGATACATAGTTTACCTGATATTTAGAACCAAGACCTAAAAATGACTCAATTTTTTCACAGAAAACTCCGAGAAAAATGTTCTTTTTGACAGTTAAAAACTGAAATTTTTTTTAAATTTAATACCCACTTATAGCTTTTGATCCTTCCCTCGATTAATTATACGGCTGGAAATTGAAAATAGAATTTACAAAAAATCTTCAATTTTTAGCACCCTTCTCGTCAATCTTCATGACCCTTGGTTGGATATACCTTAAGACTGGGGGTCATTTTCTGAGAACGTGACGGTTTTGGGTTTTTGATTAAAAACTTGCAATGAAAGATGATTATTGAATGACTTTTTGTACTTAATGTTGAAATACTGATATGGATGTCTGATTAAAGAAACATTTCAATTAAAAAAATTGAAAAATGAAAAAAGTTGAAACAAAAATTAAAAAGAAATAAAAAATAAAAAAAAATTTTAAATAAAAAATTGGAAAAATTAAAAAATTGAGTTTTTGATTTTTGATTGGAAGTTTTTTGATCAAAAACTTGTGATGATAGACGATTGTATAATTTTTATTTTGTTAGGAAATAATTACATCAATCGTCAACATGGAGTAAAGAGAAGAGTAAATGTTTTTGATTGAAATCTCGAGATGAAAAATGATTATGAATGATCTTCCGCATTTTATGTCACAATGTTATGATCTAGATTTTTTCTTGAAAGGGAAAAGTGCCTAAATTTTTTCCTAAGCACTGTTAACAAGGGTAGAAGGCGGGGTGCAATGAATCTGCAAAGTCGGAACCCTTAAAAGGCGCATCTATAACGGGTAAAACCCTCATATCTCTCCTCCTAATTGATCTAGGACGCTGATTTTCGTATATGTTATGTAACTTTAGATTTTCTATCGATTGGCTCAGAAAGGAACAATTTTTGCAATTTTAGCCTCTCAGAAAACCTTGCCCAAATTTGAGTTAAAGTAAATTTTAACCCGAGGAACGAGATTGCTTTGAATCGTACAAAAACCATCAATTTAGGGGACTAGCTCAAAATTTGAACCTCCCTCCCTACCTCCTCTTATGAATTCATCATTATGCGATTTCCGAATGTAACAATTATGCTTACCTAAATGAAGGTAAGAGGTTTAAAACACATTCCTTCTAATTTTAATAATTTCATAAGGCGTAGTTTTAGCCTTAGACAAGAGCCATAATTGTATAAGGTAACCATTACCACTCTGATCTTCAAAGTTTACACCTACAGCTTGGGATTAATTTATCCGTCAGAAATTAAGGAGCGATATTTCTGGATGAATTTCTATTCTATGAGATATTTCACTTCCTTCGAATATATACTGACTCGCGAATTTCGGGCTAATGAACGTAACCTAATTTGCACAACTTTCGAAGATCAATGCCTATGCAAATTAAATTGAGTAAAAATTTTGTCAACTTGCAATATTACAATTTACAGGGAGTCAGCATTAGTCGAAGAAATATTCCGCTCAATTTATTTGCTCAACTTTTCAAATCAAATAACCCTCGTCTAAAATCTATACGCATAAAAAACTCTAAAAAATGTTCTGCTTTTTCTTTTTTTTTTTTTTCAACGAGAAAAATCTATCATTTCGATTTGTCGATCATCTACCTCGATTACCATCTTACAACTTTCGCCAATTTCGTTAAGTTTAAATGGCATATCTTTTAGATTAATCTAGTTTCCTTTCGATTAATTTCACGTTATCGTGAAACTTTTCGCGATGCAGTTGTTGGTCTTTGCACGTATCTTGCGTAGATTAAGTTTCGTCAACTTTCCACTGAGATGTCTTGTACGTACTTAGCTTTTATATTATACTCGGGAGTTTCCTTCATCATGCGCCCCGAAAATCAAGTCGTAAAATTTAGGTGAAATCGAATTCCAGCCGAATCGTACGTATACGAAGAAGGTAAAATACTACAACCCTGTTCCGCTTACTCCGCTCTCCGTCGTACCGTCTAGAAATAAGAAAGCATTACTATTGTTTTGAAAGCGTGTTTTTTCGTATATCTTTATACTAAGTACAAGCGTCAAATAATATACCCAATAGTGAGTGAAACCTTTGCGAGAAACGTCATCATCTAAATGACATTACCTATTGAGTTTTAACTTTTAGTACGTGGAATACGAGACATATAATACAATACTACAATACTACAATACTACAATACTACAATACTACAATACATGCATAAGCGTATACGTACACAGAGAGAAAAGCAACGAATTTGTAACTCGCAGCTAAACGTTTTGAAACGAGAGTAAAGTCGACGAGTAAAACATTAAAAATATGCGTCACTAATCGTACTGAAAAATGATTGATATTCTTGTCATATTACATTCGCTTTTGATAAATGTTTAAAAGACGCCGTTATTCTACGTACGTTTGTAATAAACAAAAAGAACGTGATAAATTATTCAACAAAAACACCGACATTAACATGTTGGCAAAAAATTTCCACCACGTCTTTACGTACAAATACGAGTACGTATACGTATAAGTATGGGTATAGGTATAGGTATAGGTATAGGTATAGGTGTATAGGTATAAGTACCTCTCTACCTATAGACCTATATACGAATCTAAGTAGTTAGTAAGTAGTAGTACACGAGTACAAGTATAGATACGAGCATACAAAATACTACACACGCGAGATACAAAAAGCATAAATTTTTGCTCATCGATGCCATTTCCAAGTTGGTATTTAATCGACGATCTCGCCTACGTCATGCGATGAATTTCCAGCTCAAAGCGTTTCTCTATTTATGTATATAATACGTAAACTATACGCTACGTTTTTAAAGCGGAATTTCGTCGAATGAGGAAAAAAAAAAAAAAAAAGGAGAACCCTAGGAATCCGCCAGTACATTACTACATATACACTATCGTACGATCCTATACCACACAATTTGCCACATTTCGCTTTCTTTTCTTTTCATTTCTATTTTTTTTTCTTTTTTTCTTTTTTTTCGTCGTGTTTATTCAGTTGGCCAAATATCGTAAATTTTTCAACCCTTTAACGCACCCTTAACCCTTATACGTGTATACGCGTTTTATCCTTAATGCTTTAAATTATTTAAAACTTCGTGCTAATCATTAGGTAGGATAGCAACACTGCTTTGATAAAATATGAAAATCAATAGCACGCTGGTAAACTAAATTAGTGTACACCATAGCAGAAACGAAAAGAGTAAAATGATGAATTTTATTGCAGCACGATAGAAAGTGAAATTTATACCCGACATGAAGAGTTTATCTCTCTCGGGTGTACGTTTTCCGATTATTATAGCGCTCGTGAAATTCACAAAATCTATGAAAATCATAAATCATGCTGCGATTACTTTTCGCAATTTGTAATAACCGTTAAGTATCGCGTATTCGATAAATTTTATGAAAAACTGTCTAGCATTAAGAGAAACAACGAGATGGAAAAATAAACCCGAAAATCGTAAAAATCGTATAAAACTGGTCAGAAATTTACGAAAATTATACAATTAATATGGGATAGTACGTACGTACGCGTATGTGATTGTGCAGAACTAGATGACTTGAATGATACGTATAAAATGCGCCATTAAATGGGGTCACTTTTATCGTATTAAAAAAAAAAAGAAAAAAGAAATATGTAACGGGTAATTTTTCAAATGACGATCAGAGTAATCGATATTTTCCATTATTTTCAAATTTTTCATTTGCGATCATAACTGTATCAAGTTGTTACCTGATTGAAGGAATATGGAGGCTACGATGTCGGACAAATGGTAATTAAAATTTCAACCACTGAATTCAAAACTTTTGGAACCTTGGCTAACTTTGCAAGGTCTGAGTTAGTTCATAAATTAAGAGAATAAATAATGCGAGTTGATGCGAAGCACGAATGTATGAGAAATTTTCGAGCCCAAAAAATTAAATATTAATAGCCAACAACCCAGATCTAATGAGGTGCTGACAAGATCTACCTATCTAAAAACATATCTACAAACCAAAGGTTTGTAAAATTAGATGATAAACTTCGTAATTGATGTTTCGTAAAGTTCTACCATTCAAATTACATTTAAATAAATTCATAAATTAACTCACAAAGGAGGTTTATGCATCCTTCGAAGATGGAAACTCAATAGAGCGAAATAGTATCAAATAAACGTGCAGTGGCGTAGCTAAAGGAGGGGGGGGTGGATTTGAAAAAATTTTACATTTATGCTAATTTTTGTTCTCAAAACTCCTAAAAATGTATTTTTTGATCGCGAAAAAAGTTGATTTTTTTCAAAATTTTACCCTCTTTTCGCTCGGACATACCGTTTAATTAATTTCTATAAATTTAGACCCAAAAAATAGTACACAGAAAAAGTAGAAATCCTCTTCTTTCAGCTATTCTTAGCTACGCCACTGTGAACATTGAAAAGATTTCACCTCGTAGAATTTTCAATCCGACAGTGTAATACTTCAAAATTTGAAAATGAATTCAAAAACTTCAAAAAAAAAGTAAGTTCGGGCTAATTCTGGTGAAATATTATATTCAACCCTAATCATGTGTGAAGGTAAGGGCAAGGGGGGTGCAAAAAGGGGCTAAAAAATGGATACCACTAAAAGTCACATCTAGTACCCCTATTTAATCTACATACCAAATTTCAACTTCTTAGCTCAATTTGCTGAGGAGATAGGGAAGAAGCAGCCCTTTTTTAAGGTCAAAAAAAGAAGAACTCCTCCTCTCTCCCCTCCTAATTGACCTAGGAGGCTCATTCTTGGATATGTTATACAACTTTAGATTGCCTATCGATTGGCTCAAGAAGGACCCATTTTTGCGATTTGAGCCCCTCAGCATCCCCTCCTCCAAATTTGGAATTGATTGAATTTTGACCCGAGGGCATTGCTTCCTCATAATATCGAATCCGCCGCCAATCGAAGCATATCTGCCAAATTTAATCGATTTTGGTCGATATCAAGCTGAGCAAATGATTTTTAATTTCATAATAAAATAAAATAAAATAAAAATAAATATTTGACATTGGCCAATAATTATCGTAATGGTTTTTTCGGACCCTAAAATGGATTTTGTTCATGTCCCGCCCCTCCTCCGTCATAGTCGATAGACCGTAATAGCCTGGTTTTCATTGACTAAATATGACATAGAAGATCAGAGTATTTTCGTGCACCTACTCAGGTATTTTCAAAAAAAAAAAAAAAAAAGTATAAAAAATCGAGATTTTTTTTTAAACAACTTGTGTTATGAAATGAGGAGAGTATCAACATTTTAACACATCTAGCTTATGGAAGGTAATTTTTAAAGCCACCTACCTTCTTTATAATAGGGCCATGAAAACCCCCCAAAAAATGGCAAAAACGACAAAATATGGATATTTTGAGAACCCTTAAATAAGAACGCTGTAAATGGAGAATGGCATTTAATTCACTAAATGGATTATAATATCGGCAATCTTTTAATTTTGTGTGACCAGCTTAGTAAAAATAATTCGATTTTTTGTATTTTTTTGAAAATATCCGAATATTTTTACACAAAAAATGGCACCTTTTCATACTCGTATGGTTTCAAAATGGGCCATGTTCAAAAAATGTTTTAAATAGTAAATTTAACTAAAAATGAACGTAATGGGCTATTTATGATAAACTTTTTCGTACATTAAAAATTTTTTTCCCTCTATTTTTTGAACGGATATAGAGTTAGATTGAAATTTCTACAAGTTGAGAATGTTGGAATTTCTACCGTGTTCATTTAATCCCATTTTGTAACTAGAAATATTAGCCCTATTACGTTTAAATTTTGGAAAAAATCTAAAAACGACTTATCCTAGCTAATCAGTAGTCTTAATAAATTGACTAATTTCTAAAATTTAAACATCCACAATGACATAACATTAATCTTTCATTTTATTTTCAGGCTATGAAGATTTTATCGAAAAAGAAATTGCTCAGAAAAGCAGGATGTTTCGGTATGTATATTATTATGAAGGACTGTCTGCGAGTAATAAAACATATTGTCATTCAATATACAAAATGCAACGCATTGCGAATGTATAAACAGTTATAGTCATAGTCATATAACTAATGCTCGTATTACAAGGCAACCGAAAATAGAAAATAGATATGCGTGTAAACTTGTACGACTGTAGCGTATCATTTGATTATCTTAATGTGTATCATCGCATAGCGTGCATTTTTTTCTTTATACATATATATGTACATTTTTTTGACGTTTCGGTTTAATTTAAATACGATTTATAATCGCGTGTCAGTCTACATTTCGTTTGCTACATTCGACCTTTGTAGCATTTGAAATATATTAAAGTAATTGAACGGTAATGCAGGTAGCTTTAGCTGAAACCTTCTATTCGGCATACCTTTGTTAAAGTCTTTTGTAGACTGTATATTTCGGTATCTGCAAAATTCTCGAAAAAGGTTACCTACCAGCTGATACGGTTTTTGCATGGGTTACCTACCTGCGTATCTGGCCTTGAATTTTTTAGTCTGAATATTTTAGTGTGCTGCCTACGTTTTGATTACAATCGAGATAATAGGTATATTTTTAAACCATGCACATGTTTTATGTGAATTTACAGGTAGAATAGCACCGAATAGAAAGGGTACCAATCCATTGGATAAAGTTTACCGCGAAATAGCTGTTCTTAAGAAGTTGGATCATCCGAATGTAGTAAAACTTATCGAAGTTTTAGACGATCCAGATGAAGATCATTTATACTTAGGTGAGTAAATGATCATTAAAGAAATATTATAATATTCAGGGAACGTTTAGGTATATGATCAGCCAGATCTGTGCGTATATAAAATAATTAAAAATTAAATCAAATGTACGAACACGAAATTGCATTATAAACTAAACATTACAGGTATATGAAACGAAAAATTCCATTTAATTTCTTATCAATAATTTTATTAGTATATGGAACCTTCGAACTTTTATAGTGTTTTTCATACTTGAACGAAAAAAAAAAAAAAAAAAAAAAAAAAA